>CM069910.1:83915602-83935698 GCA_036172215.1 Camellia granthamiana
GAATATAAAAGAAACATCTATCCAAAAGTAACAAGTATCACAAAACCCCATATTGTCTCAAAACCACTATATTTTGCAAAGAGTCCTAGTTTGGTAACAAAAGCATATCTCAAATTGTGGTCACAATGCTTCTCCCATGAAACCAGTAATCTAACAACAATAGCATCAAAACATGCATGTCACATCTCATATATACCAAAATAGCCATAATGTGCTCATCCACAAGTAATAGAGAAAAGGAATGTTGAAACATGGACTTCAATCGAATGGTCTCATGGTGGCTAATGAAAGGACGGGTCTCTATGACATCATGCAAGAGATTCAAGAGGTGGCTTGTGTATATTTTAGGGGTGGTTCCCACCATGTTTTACATTGTAATGTAGCATTCAACTTTACACAACATTTTGCTCTGATAAATATAAGTTGATTGAGTATATAGTATATTTTAAAACATATTCTGCAATAAAATGCCCAAAAATCTCATATCATTTTAACAAGCCTCCTAACACTGCAACACAAACTTTAGTCTCTTTGCCAAAAAAAAGGAGGGGGGGGGGGGGGGGGGGGGGGGGGGGGGGGGGGATGTTGGGGGTTTGACACAAAAGCCATTTGCTACATGATCATAATGTCTTACAGCCACAAAGGAATGATTGTGCAACTATTGAGAGGTCTAGTGACCATTGATTATATATACTATCTTCAACTCATACCCTACCATTAAAAAACCTATTTAGACAATGTGTCGCTGTTTGTTTCGTTGATGATGGTAGGGTAACGGAGGCAGTGATTGTGGTAAGGTTGGTGGTGTCAATGGTGATGGTGGCAGTGGTTATGGTGAACTGATGGTGACAGCGATGGTAGTGGTGGTGTTGGTAAGGTAGTGGTGGTAGTATAATAATGACAATGGCACTAATGGTGTTAAGATTGGTATGTCTCGTTTCATTTGAAAACATTTTCCACCTTTAATTTCACAACCCTATTCAAAATAGAGATAGGCAATCATGCCTATAAATGTGTCAATTAAAACTAAACATGTATGTAAATATTATTAAAGTAATGCACATCAGGAGTTTTGTGAATGAATGATACCAAGAATGTTGATTGATTCCATATGCAAAATGGTAAGAGCAATGCGGTATGCCACAAACTTTAAAGTGTGGTTGGACAGAAGTACTACGTAGTAGAATTGTTATAATGTAATAAGGTGATTATCATCTTAGAGTCGTTTTTTTTAGTTCCTAAACAAGATGAGGCTGAGTTCCATTACAATGCACGAGTATCCTTTTATTTTGAAAAACTAATTGAGCTCCTTATGTGTTATGGCCGTTTCCTGATAATCTTATGCGTGGCTTTACATTGAAAGACATTTTGACATAAATGTCTAGATGTACAACCAGTTTAGTCCCCATTAGACAAGGGTTTGGGAAGGGTAGACAAGGTGCAGACCTAACCTTTGGCAAATTTACAGTAAGTGCCTGCCCTCAAATCTAGATGCATTCCAACAAATTGTAATTGAAAGATAACTCAAGTAATTGGACAGCTATAGATTTCTGCCATTCAAATTGTGATTCAGATCGTAGCCAATATGTATCCTAAATCCCAAGTATTTTAAGAAAATTTAATGAAAAGCATGCACTCTCTCACAATTGAAATCACAATCAATAAGCAGTATTTGGTATTTCGTATCCCTCTATTTAGTATTTTGGGAAAAAATGTTAATATTACCCATTCTAGTTAAGCAATTACACGACTTCTAATAACCCAACTACGATACTTTGTGTAAAAGTCCATAAAACTTCTAAGAACCTAACTATGAAGTTTTATGTGTAGAATTCCAGAGACTAGTTTTTGAAGCATGATCTTTTACTTGGGATCAGTATAATCGGTCTGAGGATGTATGGATGTTGATATACAGTCACATTTATAGGGACGACAGTACTGATAATCCTAGAATTGTATTACACATCATCTTATTTTACCATTAGTGCCTATTATTTTAGTTCAGTATTAGTTGTTTTAGAGGGATCAATATAATGGATCTGAGGATGTATGAATGTGAATGCATTTTATATGTATGTATATGTGATGACTGTATGCAGTACTATAGTATTGTACATGAGCTGAATTCCATTAATATTTTGATTTTTCATCTGCAAATATTATTTTATTTGTAAAGCATATCATCAGTCTCTTTCTAGACAAGTTACTTCATCACAATATGTTCTCAGTCCCATCCAAGTGTCTTCTAATATACATGTTAAGTATAAGCCAAAACTTACGCTCTTTTTCTACACGAGGGATGTAAAACTGAAATATTTGATCATTTAACAAGGCTTATCCACAGAGATAACTACATTATGTTTTAGATATGCATAACTTCTTATTCAATAAAAATTATGCTTCCAAAACATTTTTTTATTTTGGATTCAGAGAGGCACAGATACCTTACTGATCTTAGATGTAAATAGAAGATTAAAATTTATAAAATAAAATAAAAAATGTATCACAAGTTTAACTGTAATTTCATCCAAGTTGTATGTTACAAACTGAAATTTAATTTTTCTATAAAGATGACACTAACTGTTAGTCCTAGGATGATTAGTCCTTGGACTATTTGGCTAGCAATGATGTGTATTTGATTATTAATCCAACCTCTTTTCTAACCAAATGACGCGATGATAAATCTGTTGGACATAGAGATCCCATGCCTCAATCCCATGAAACAAACGCCCCCTAAGTGCCTAAAGGTGAGTAAATAGGCAAACTACAAATTTAAGTCTTACTTTCTCAGATCTGCACAACACTGCAATAAAAAGTGACTTGGGAGAGATAGGCTCGGACAATTTTGAGAAAGATTGGGTCCACTTTGAAAGTGCAAGTAGGGTGAACAGGAAATGATCACTAGGCAAAATCCAATCAGCACATGAGAGCGACTAAGACAGACCTTAAATGGATGAATCTATTAGAAGGAACATCTAGTAAGTGATGAGGAAGACCAACCTTTAATTGTACCATCACTTGGAACCATCAAGAATAAATCCTAATTAAACATTTAATAGGTTTTGTTAATGTTTAAGCCATTCATTAGTTTTCTACACCTTTTAAGTGTGAACAATGCGTTCCCAATTCTCCAATCATCAAAATAAAATATTACTCTATTACACAACTCTTGGGTAGTAATTAACAAAGGAGATAAGTGAGAAAACGTAAATAATATAGGCCAAACCTTGCAGGCAGTACCTTGCAACTTCATATCACCAATATTTAGGTTGCAGAAAGCCCCTGTATCTGTTGATAGATTCCATTTTATGCCTTGAAGACCTCATCACTAGATTTACAATATGATCAAACATGAGGAAAGATGCCGGAAGAAAAGCTTGGGAAAATCGCCGAGCAACTTATGACCACATAATTAGAATGCAGTGAACATCACATACCTGTTGGTAGAATACATTATATGCTTTCAAAGTTGCATCAGAAAGTAAGATAAATATGACACCACAGATTTATGGTTCAATTAAACTATTACGAGTAAGAGTCCAAAAAGACAATAAACTGTATTTTATGTTATTTTATTTTATTTTTTCTGGGTTACAGAAAATGGATATGTAGACAACAAACTGTATTGATTACAAGCTGAAAGCTGATAATCAAAAAGTAGAAGCTAAAAACATCTCTCCCTCTGCTTCTCAATAAGCAGCTTATTTAAACTATTTTTTGCCTCTTAATTTGTAAGCGTAAGCTGTATCGAACAATCTGATACAAATTCCCAAACTAATAATAATAAAAGAATATAAGCAGCTCCATAAGCTGCACCAAACAGGGCTACATCATGAAGAGTGATACTTCGAAGTATCTTCTTTCCAGGCTACCACTCTTTACCAAGACATCCCTTTCTCAGGACTTATAGCTTTCTCAACATATAGACAAACATAATGGAAGGTGCTACTTCATTGGTTTTACAAGGAACAAAAAGAACGGTTAAAAATAGATTTACATAGCCACATGAGCATGATGAAAGTTTCTACTTTGAATTATCTCCTTCACAGGCCACAGATCTTTACCCTTACGTACCCACCTATGGTACATCTAGTTCAAACACCTGACCAACTGAGAATATTGGCGTTGAAAACTGAAAAAAACTATGGGAACATTTCAGCCCCACAATATTTAGAATCCAACCATTTTCCTGGATACTTCACAAGACTTTTTTGAGAATATTCCTAGAATTTTCAGAGATTTTTGGTATCAGCTTCTAGAAATTCTTCCCCTTATTCCTGTCGACATTCTTTTCTGAATTTGTAATCTATTATTCCCAAAGTACCTATAACATTGAAACAAAACCTAATTTAGCATAGGGTTATTTTATCCACAATAAACATGAACGAGGAGTTCAAGGTCCAATCTTGGTTTAAAACCAATTTTAACCAGAAATTCAACAATCAGTATCCCACCCAGTAATTTTCAAATACTTATATTAGAATTTATTTCTCCCCATTTTTGTTTATAACAACTACCTCATGAGATCATCATTTCAAGCACTACATATCGATGTGGAACCTGTTCGGATAAGGAGGGAGAGAGTAAGAAAAGAAAGAAAAAACAGAGAATCTGCTGAGTAGAGAGAGGTATGAAGATACTTAATCAATTCAATTATCCAAAAATCTAATAAAATTCGCTAACCTAAGCCCTATATATACGCTAAAAATAAAAATAAATAAATATACTCAGATTAAAGTCCTAAACAAATTCAAACTCCTAAATAACTCAAAACTCTTGGTTGTTGCCTCCATTAGGATCTCCATCAATTCTCCCTAGCTGAGGAGAATTCTACTCCAGAGAGCAAAGGCAGTGATACCCTTAAAACAAATCAGGATCAAAGCAGTGAAATTTGTTCTTAATTTTCAGAGTGGCATTGGTATCTGTACCAACCTTGATGCACACATTGAAGTAAAGAAGTATTAAGGAAGAAAAAGTAGAAATGGAGACAGAGAAGAAGCAGAGAATGGGAAGTACAGAGAGTAGAGTAATGAAAGAATGTGAAAAGCAGTAGTGCTACAGTGACCAAATTTGTACGCCAACTGTTGGATGCATATGATGTGTCACAAATATGTGTATAAGATATGAACAGTGGAGCCCATACCAACACGTTGGTGACACATCAGTTGATATACAAAATTCAGTACCCAAGTTTGGTTACTGAAGCATTATTGGGTGAAGAAAAAACACAGAATCTGCCAAGGACAGAGGCATGGAAATCCTTTTAGACAATTCAACTATCCAAAAGTCTAATAAAATTCATTAAACTAAGCCCTATATACTCAAAATATAGTCCTAAGCAAATCTCATTCACTATCTCCATCACACATGCTTATGGCAGTCTATAATCAAAATATGGTGCAAGTTCTTTGTGCATCTCATACTTCTCATAGGCATCTTAGCATGGAAATGGCTTTACTAATTTAACTTCCCAACACTTGCCAGTGTTTTTTCTCTTGAACATTTCCAGGTCGTCCTACAAAGGATCACCAACTGCAATCTCTCCTTAGTCCCTAGTCAATACAGTTATATATATTTATGTTCTTTGTTTCACGTCAAAAGGAACTAGTATTCTTTAGTACTCAATACTCACTAGGGAAACATTCTTCGTCCATCAATATGAAATTTACCAACCCCAAGCATTTTAGGACTTAATTGTAATAGCATTCTTTGTCCTAAGACATTTCTCACCAGTAAGTTATCCAGACACAGGACAGCTCCACTTCGTTATGAAAGGTAGTCTTGCCTTTCCTTACCTTATTTGTTCAAAGACATGCCTTCCATTTATTCTCCATAGGGCTATTAGATGCACTTAGCTCTAACATCTAACCCTTTATAGGGCAGTTTAATTTAAGTACTCTCAATTGGCAAGGAAACCAGTTTTAAGGAAAGGAAAATCATGACCACGTGGCTTCCTTCTTTACTCCTAAATCAAGGACCTGTGTACACACATTTTCCTTGCACTAACCTGATTGATATAGGCAAAAAGACATAATGATCCACATTTTTTACCGCCATATTGCATATGTAAAATCATGTAGATCTTGATATTGATTTTTTATTAAATTTATAAATAAATAAAAAAAATAGTAATGACCCAATGACCATGTGGCTTATAAAGAATACCTTTAAGGGATTAAGTTATCATAAAATTAGCTAGAATTGCAAAATATAGCCAATTGTTTTTAGAACAATTGTAACAGATGATTAACCATCTTTGATATAGCAGAGCCTACTAAAATTTGTTCAATGTGCAAAGCAACAATGAACCATTGTGAAAATCAATTCAACTTCCAATAATTCTGTTAAGTAGGTACTACTAAGATTTGACTGTCTTAAGAAAATGTCCCTACTACAAGTGACACAAAGAAGTTAATAATTATGTGCTAAGGGGAACATAAGAAAGAATGTAATAACATGTGTTACTCTTCAACAAGTGCAGCTCATATATTTCCATTACTCCAAGCTAGTCTAGCAAAATGGGGTGTTTGAATGGATAAATTGGCTAGATTTAATACTTTTGCAGAAAGTTGATCCTGTCAGACTCGAACTTGCTTCCTATGATTGACAGTACGACGTTTTACCATTGCACCAAGAATGGCCCCACAGCTTTCACATTATAAATTTCTCTTATTAGTATCATATTTGATTTCCAGCCAAAATAAAGACTGATTAGTCATTGGACTAGTTAATTTCTCACAACTTCACAAGTGTCTAAGAGGAAGAAAAAAGAATGAGAGGAGAAGAAAACATGTTTCCTTGAGATACATGTTCATTTGCACTCTCAGTTTCCCTGTCGGACAAAGTTGGGTAGTTGCTACTTGAAACAATGTTAAAACATTGGTTCCCATAAGCAAGTGCAGCATAATGTAAACCTAGAAATATCAGTAACTACTAAAAAATTATGTAGCTACTTCAAAATGTCTTTTTTTTTATCATAATATGTTCTTGCAACAAATGCATGACAATAAGTAATAAATCTTGAAAACTAAATGTTTACATGCTACATAACACATCTGACACAATTTAATGCTACTTTTACCAGCATGAAGACAATAATTGAGCGGTACAACAAATCAAAAGAGGAACACAACCAATTGGCAAACCCATGTTCCGAGGTCAAGGTAATCTTTAGAAAACAGCTCTCCATCTTCTGCAATTTACCTTCATGATCGTAGAGAACACTTGAAAATTGTTTTTCATTTCATTGCATTTACCTTGAGTACAACCCACAAGTTTCTAGTCCATATAAGATAATTGTCAGCACAGAAGGGTATCCACAAAAATTTGGGCACAAAATCATTCATTTTTGTGTCAATGATGAATTTGACCATTCCATCGGCTATGTTACATAGAGTAGGGTGCGGGTATGTATCTAGAGGTCGGACTCATCAAACCATAAATTTAAGGGTACGCGAACTCAACAAAAAAATATCATATTTTTATATTTTTAATTATGTGAGATAAAATAGTGCTATATGTAACTTACAGTGTCAAAAAGGCATTTCTAGCAATTATACAACAAAATGTACATATAATAATAGTGTTCTATACAATTATAAAAGAAATGTCCGTTGAAAAGTATCCGATACATATCTCATATCCTTTTCTGAGTGTCGGGTGTATGATACAGATATTTGATTTATTTTGAAGAGTCTATAACAAAATCCACAGGTAATATTAAGTAGAAATGACTAAATTTTTTTTTCTCTTTCTTTTTTAAGAACACAAATTTATTTTTCAATTTGTTTCTAAAAAATGATATAGTGATTGTTTATAAATATTAATTCTTGAAAGTACATTAAACTCTAGAAAATAAATACAATAACGCACTAATTAGAAGATAGTTGTCATACATCCCATGCTTACATTAGAATTTATAAAAGGTACACAATTTCCATCAATTGGTTCAAATACCATATTTGGCTAACCTATAAGCCTATAAGGTGCAATAGATATAATGGTTAGTATAACCAAACCAAACCAAACCTTAAGTCCCATCAAATGAGGTTGACTACATGAATCCTCTTCTCCAAGCGGCCCTACCAAAGGCCATTTCATTAGTCAAATTAAGTAGATCCATATCTTTATTTACAACACTAGCCAACGTTAATCTAGACCTACCCCATCCCCTAATACTTCCATCTACCGTTACAGTATCGCATCTCTTCACTGCTGCCTCTATTGGTCTCCGTTGAATATGACCAAACCACCTCAATCGATTCTCTCTCAACTCATCTTCTATCGGTGCTACTCCTACCCATTCCCCAAATACACTCATTCTTAATTCTGTCTTGTCTAGTCTTGCCACACATCCATCTAAGCATCTTCATCTCAGTCACACTCATTTTATCTACATTTTGTTTCTTGGTTGTCCAACACTCTGTCCCATACAACATCGCTGGTCTAATAGCCGTTCTATAAGTCTAGTGAATATTCGTTTATCGCACAGTACTCCAAACGCACTTCTCCACTTACACCATCCCGCCATAATCCTATGAGCCACATCCGTATCAATCTCCCAAAATATACATATATTTACTTTCAAAACAACAACGATGGACATGCTACATCTAGTACATTTGACATGAAATCGAAGCCTTTGCTTATGCTGCTTTTACCATGATTGGAGACCAAGCAGATACAAATTTACAGGATTTCTGGCTGGGGCTTAAACATATTGTATTCAGGAATCTGATAAGTTTTGGGGTCTATGATCTTTACTGTGACCTACTTTCCAAACATCCTGAACTTGAATGATATTATATCAGCAACACAGTTGTTGTACTTGTGGTTGTTTTATTTGTAACGTTTGAGTGTTAACCTTGGTTTTGCAATTTCCAGATTGAAAATCTAGAACAGGAGTTGTAAAATACGAATTGCTTTCAAAAATAACAATTTAAAACTCTAAACAAGCCAAGTCATCTTGATTCTTGACCAGAAAAACTAAGCTAGGTCACATGTATGCGCTAGTTTGATGAAGCTTAGCCTTTCTTTATTGGGTCATGTCATGCTAAGAGGTAGAAAATGCCAAAAAGTTTAGAGATTTAAAACTCTAAACAAGCCAAGTCATCTTGATTCTTGACCAGAAAAACTAAGCTAGGTCACATGTATGAGTTAGTTTGATGAAGCTTAGCCTTTCTTTATTGGGTCATGTCATGCCCATGTCATGCCAAGAGGTAGAAAATGCCAAAAATTTTACAGATTTTGATGTCAAGTTGGGTAGAGGCTTCAATATGCGACAAAGGGAAAGTTCGAGTGTGGCTTTGATGTTGAGAGGTTTAATTGAGGGTTTCCAACAGATGAGGTCAAGGAAGGGTTCCACAGAGGGTTGCAGCAAGGGGTTTGACAGTGTGGGTAATAATGTCATCAATGATGATGAAGAAATTATTCAAACTAACTAATTAAATCTATTTCAAGCTGCAGAATCCAGAAAGGGAAGAACTCTTTGAAATAATGTAAAAATAGGCCAATAAAAAGATTGAAAAATAAAATCTTAATCTCCTAGAATTGGAGGTTCCAAAGCTGAGATGAACATCACCCACAAATCTTGTCTAGTTTTTCATCTGACAATTGACCCACCAACACACACACACCAATCATTGTACAATTGACCTCATGCTCATGATTTCCATTTTAACAGAGAATTTAAAATACTTCAACCACTTTAAATTGTTCCAATGATCACTATTCGTACTAAACTCCAACGTTCTCCTGTTTCACTTTTAGTTGATAAATATTCCTCAGTAACATAGCATCTTCACCATCAAAATCATCAACTGTAGTGGATTAATTTCGGAATTTTAAGCACCTAATCTTCAAGTTCTAAACATTGTGAATGTACTATGGCTTAATAATTATAAATCCTGCAATGTTCCTTACCAAGATGAGTGAGCAATATTACTCCTACCCGCTGTTCTGTTTAGTGTTGCCTTGCAAACTGATGATAGTTCCAGGTCAAAAGTTGCATCATATATCATGCTTGATCTAACTACTTCATCCAGGTCCATCACAAAGTTGGCAGCTATTGTTTCTATGAGCACTTCTAGGAACACAAAATTAAACCATAGAAAAATAACTAGCATATTCACATCGATAAGGGTCAGACAAGAAAACCACACCAGTGTGGGGCTTACACCCATGTGAGTATTTTGGGTTTTTCTAGGTTTTAATTTTGTGTACGTATTTCTTCTACTGCTCGGGTTGCTACAGTATTGGTTGTAGTGTATCGGTATTAGGAGTATCAAGTGATACTGATTGTGAATTTTTTTTAAATCATTGGCAACCCCTAAAAAAACTCCAACAATATACATTTTTGGACTCTCTTAAGTTCCATTTGTTACATTTTATCAATATTTTGATATGTAGAAACTTTTTAACTCATTGCAAGTATGAAATAACTTACAAATGCTAAGGGCATGTTTGGTAATGTATATGTTTACAGTAACCTATTTATATTTATAAAAATTTTGGAAATTATAATCAAAAACTCATTTGATGTCTGTTTCATTTCCAAAAATTTGTAAACATTTACAAAATTTTTTATAACAAAAAAGTTGGTTTCACTTGTTTAAAAAAAAAAAAAAAAAGAAGTTTTCCATTCCTTCCTTTTTCTCCCACCCCCTTTGGCTACCGTTGCCAATAACCTCCTCTAACAACCACCTTCGATTGTCGCAAACCACCTCTTACTGGCAGCAACTACCTTCAGCCACCACTTTCGGCTGCCGACCTCATTTGGCCACCATCTCCAACTGTCAACAATTACCGTTGACCACCACCTCCCATGACTGGTAGCCAACACTTGTCGGAAACCACCTCCGACAGCCAACAACGACGTGTAGCCGACATCTCTGACCATCGACCACGATCTCATGTTAGACCACTCCTCTCACTTGCTTTCAAAACAAGTTTTTTAAATACATGTGAGTACCAAAAATGGTTTTTGTTTTTTTTTTAACCAAAACTGAACATAAACATGTTTAATGTTTCCTATAACAAAAACCAAAAAACTATAGACGTTACCAATTGCACCTAATGAATCAATTTTTAATTATCTGCCATAACAATTCTAATTTTCAAAAATTTAACAAAAAAAATACATTTTTTCATAAATAACAACAATTCCAATTAATAACAATTTCAACTCAAAACTCCCACCCAATAAAATTCTAATTTAATTATTTGCCACTATAAGATTATAATGCAATTCCAATTATTAATTAATAACAAAATTAAGTTATTAACACTAATAAAATTAGAAAATTATATAAATTTACTAAGTAAAATTTAAATAAATAATAGATGCAAACAAAAATAAAATTAAAACTTAGTGAATGAATATGTTGCCATAACATCACTCTCCATTTGCATAGATGAATTATAAAAATTGGCCAACTGAACAAATGGCAACATCTCATATTTTGAAAACATCCCATATGTTTTTGTTGACTCATTGACTCGTAGAAGGGTTGCAATATATAATAACCTTTACTCTTTTTTTCTTTTGGTTCCAATACCAAAACACTAAGGCTCCGTTTGGTTTAATTTTGAGAATCAATTTTGGAAGATAGTTTTTTGAAAAGAGTTTGCGCAATTATAAAACTTGTTTGGTTGTATATTTTGAAAATAATTTTGGGATGATTTCTAATTTTTTGTTTTTAGTTGAATAGATGGGTGTGAGAGAAGATTTAATTGATTGATGTGTAGAATGTGAGAGAAGAAGAGAGGAGAGGGAAAAACTGATTGATTGATGTGTATGATTTGAGAGAAGGGGAGATGAGACAGAGAACAATTTTGAAAACAAATTTTCAAAAATTGTAAACCAAACAAGTTTTTTGGATTTTTCATATCAAAAATTGATTTGAAAATGTAACCAAACACAACCTAAGTTTTTCTTCTTCATCTGTTTTTACTCTTGTCTGCAATTCCTCTGGATTCTGGAATCCGATCAGCCATCTCCGAGAATGAAGTTCCACTGCTCAATCTTTTACCTTCAATAATGAAGCTCCAGTGCTCCAATGGGACTCAATCCATTGAGTAACTCTTCATACGAACATGATTTAAATGAAGAAAACCAAGCAAACCTGCTGTAGAATTATCTAAAGAGGATGCAATTTGAGTCAAAACACAGAGAGAATAGATGAAATTGCGCAAAAAATGCAAGATTTCAAAACAAGAAGTTGCTAGGAAATCGTAGAATCGAGCACAGCAATGGCTCTGTTGTATACAACAGCAACCGACCTACATATGTCAAACTGGTCCGATACTATGTAAAACCAGTAAAATAGCTGGTTTAGTCCAATAAGTATCGTGAACTAGCCGGTTCAAATGCGATTTTTGTTCTAATTAGTAAACCGGGGTATATTCGAACCAACTGGGCCCAATCCAATTCGAACCAACCAATACGGTACAAGCCAGTCGACTTTTAAATCCATAGTTATTACCATTATAAATTAGCAAAGGAAGACCGACTATATAATCCAAAGGAAATTCTTATTTCCACAAAAATGCCCTAGATTATGTACTGAAGGATGATCATGGTGATGTAATAAGGCTTCAAAGTGAAGGGATATAAGATGTTGAAGTTGCAAAAAGAAGGTTTTCTATAATACAAATTCCATACAATCATGCATTCGTGGTTGCTCCTAGGATGTCAAATTTTATGGTCGCTCATTTAAAAAATGTCTTATTATTACCACTAATCGTGTGGTTAGGTGAACCATGACGTCAAGCCAAAAAAAATCCTTGATGTCAAGGGCTTGAGTCTACTTGTTGCCTTGTATATCAGAAAAAATAAATAAATAAAAAGTTTTATAATTGATCAATAATTCACTAGACTAAAAACACTTGCTCATCACAACAACATCCAAGCATCGATGCAACAGTTCTTAGGTTATTTGCATGTAAAAATTAGCAAACTCTATTAAAACTCTATTAACAGCCACTTTAGTGAACATCAAGATCAGAAACCAAAAAAATAAATAAAATAATATTAGATTCAAAAAAACCTAGATTCGATTGGAAGCCCTAGAATCCAATGCCTGATTCCCCAATCTACCACCAATCAAGTCATGAAGTTCCCAATTTTCATATTAAGACAAATAGGCTTTTTAAGCCTAAAATACAAGTAAAATCATCTAAAGACTAGCCCTGATGGTATTATGCCAGTCAAAGAGCCTCATGTTTGACATAATTAACAATTCTTCACACAATGAACTTTGGAATCCTTAAGAGCTCCTAACTGGTTAACTTGAGGTAATCTGAGATTCTGTTACTGGAAGACAAAATTATATTACAACAAAACAGCAGTACTTCAACTCCTAAGTAGTAAGCCCAGAATCATTGTTCCTTAGTGGGAAAATCACCTATTGTAGGAGCCTTCAACAAGAAAATTTCAAATAATCAACCTCGTTGATAGTTGTTTATCCTGGAGATTATAACTACTACACCCTCTTCAAAGACTTCACTCCAGTATGAAGGATTCCAATAAAGATCAGTGGTTTTCTTTTATCTTATTGAATTAAACCATCATAACTACCTATTATATCTTCTTTTTTTTTTTGGAATAATGAACATCAAAATTATGTATTGAATCTAATGCTGCTAGTCTTAACCTCATATAAGCAGCTTTCCTCAACTACCTACTACCTCGTATAGGTTAGCAAATGCAGCTCCCATAGCTGCTTACAAGAAAATTTCAAATACAATACTCAATCATTAAGCAAATAATAATAATATAACAGTCAAACAACTATCATCATAATTATCTCAGAGCATTACTAAATGATTTCATAATTTTAAATGATTAATATTTCAAATAAAAGCTCACGCCTCAATTCTACATCCATGCACATGCATGCTCACATAGCCACATGCACATGATGTTTCGACAAAATATAGTATGAATAGCTTTGCATAAGTTTTGAAGTTATGATATTGGTTTGATAACTTACAATGGTAAGGATTTAGTCTACTTATGACAATTGAAAAAGCTGTGTACACTTATTTGAACACTGAGAACTCATAGGTCATCGTTTCAATTTAGTCATGGTGACAAGAAGTATCTAACCATATCAGTAAATTATCCTGTTGTACTTGATAGTTCTGGCAAAGGGAGGCAGCAATGCTAAGGCAACAACTGCAGAACCTGCAAGAGAATCATCGGTAAAATCTCTCTTTGCAACATTTATGTATTATTTTAAATAGCACTTGAGCAAGTAACATGACTGATGATATCATTGTCTTTTTTGTTTCTGATAAGTTCAATGCACACAGCCACATCCCAACCGGCACTTGAAAACTTTTCTTCTTTTTTCCTTTTCGCAAAGCACATTTGCCCATTGACAAACTCTTGTATGAGAAAAAAGCAAACACGACCCTCAAATCAACATCTCAAACATTAAGGTCATAACTAGTGCACAGGTTCCGACTTACTCACAACAGGGTTTGGGAGAGGTAGTAGGTAGCCGCCCCCCCCCCAAAAAAAAAAAAAAATTTCTGGTGGAGAGGCTGATATCAGTATCTCAAACATTAGTGTCATAATTTAAAAATGATTCAAACCTTGTTATATGCTTCATTTTGTTTGCTCACATGCCCCTCTTCCTTTATTTGGACTTGGGACTGGCTTTCTGAAACAAAAATCCTAATTTATATAGTTTTCATGGTTTTTCATGCCATAAGTAAAGGATAAATTGGTTTATTGTTTAATTTTCCCTATTTGGGAGTACTGTTATGTAAGAATGATATAGGCAAAATAGAGTCACATGACTCTTATTTTTTGGTTATTACACAGTTCTTTTGATTGTGAAGTGAATTAGAATTGGAATTTTCTAAAGCTTGACATAAAATATGTATGTATTGTAATCTATGAAGCATGAGTAATCCGAAAATATTGTCCAATGAGTATTAGGTACTTACCTAGTAAACTGCAAAATACTTTGTGTACGACATGGGTACGGCTCGGGTGCATGATGGGTACGTTTCAAGTACTTTGTGAGTATGTTGAGGCATGAATGTAATTTTTTTAAAATATAAGGGTACTAGAACAATTATTTTGTGCCTATTTTTTAAAATTTTAAAAATATAGGATAATTTTGCAATTATAAAAAATACTTGGGGTTCTTTTTGACCATTACCAAAATACTTTATATGCTTTTATATTTGATTTTTTAATTGTTATATATCATTTACTACTATAAATTATAAAAATATATTTTTTATGGATGTACCCGACCTTACTTGTATCCTACTTTTTTTAGGTTTCGCTATATCAACACACCCATAACTTATTTGTACCTGCACCTGTGCCTCCTAGATTGTACTGTAATCAAGAACATAAAACTAGTTTGTAAAGTGATATTCTAAGTTGTTGGGACATAGATTGTACATAGTTCATCAAATACACAACAGGATAGTAAGAGACATTGATATGCAATTTTTTTTTCTTCTTTTTTTACTCTCAACTGATAAACTTCCTACGATTCCTTTTTTTGGCATGTATCGAAGGCAAGTTAATTTGAATTTTCAATCATGGTAGTAACCAATATGCAATGATTTCATTAATTTCTCTAAAGATTGGCTTTTCAGTTGCTATTTATACAGTGCAATGCTTAAAATATTTTTTCCTTCCCCAGTAGTCATTTATGGGTGGGGGGAATACGTGTAGGTAAGAAGGGAACAATTGACCTTTAAATTGAACAGTAATTCATTGGATTCTATACTTTCACAAAAGTCTAAGGATTTGAGATGGTGCTCGGTTCACTAAAATGGAGTGAAATGAAATGATCATTCCATCAACATATTTATTTGCATGTTTGGTTGATTAAAAAAATAGTAAAAAATGCATTACAAATGGAATCATCATTCACCATTGTAAGGGAATGATCATTTTATAGGAGAGCCTAAGGAATGACCATTTCATTCTATCTCATTCTAGTGAACCAAATAAAGCATGAGGGATTAGCAAAGATTCTTACCAAAAGATTTATGCCCAAGAATGATGTGGCTTAAAATTGATAAAGAGTTAAAGGATCTAAATAGTGGAGTACGAATTCCAAATACAAATGTTGAGAATCATATCATGAAGAGAGTGGAGTTTGTGAGAGGCATGAGCAAGTGCAACATGTAGTTAGAATAATTTTGTATTTGCTTTTCAAAGGTGGTGCAAAATATGAAAGCATTTACGGTAGGATGGAGTGAAGGATGTTGTGGATGAAGACAGGTATTATTGTTGGTTTTGGAGGCAAGTTGAAGTAGTTGTTGCCCTTTTCAATCACAGAAAACAATTTCCATGTAGTATAAAGTTATTAAAATCACTTGCATTGAAATCGCTGTAGATTGATTGGAAATTGCCTAAGAAGCACGGACACTTTTAAGAAGGTAACGTATCCGTGTTGTATCCATGTCGGACACTACACTCTTGGGACACGTGTCCGACACTCTTTAAAACGTGTCCTATTTTTAAAATTTTTTAAAAAATCCGAACACTCTTTGGACACTTGAAGGACACACATGTGTATCGATTAGACACATGTGAAACTAATTATAAGTTTGAACAAAACAATTTAAGATACAACAATAAAACAAAAACCATATAAATTTATAAGAATTAGTATCATATTATATTTTTTTATTACCTTTGAATGATATATTCATATATATAACATATAATAAATATATAAAATTATATATTTCATGCGTGTCTCTCACGTGCCATGTCCAGCATTTTTTGAAAATTAGTGTGTAGGCGTGTCCGTGTCGTATCCATATCATGTCATGTGTCCGTGTCCATGCGTCTTAGGAAAATGCTTCTTTCGCTTGATAATGGAGCCTATATGTGATACAAATTACCATGTAGGATTGGAATTTACGAGAACAAAAACTTCATCATGGGGTGGAAAATGAACGACTAATAAATTAGTGCTTTTTACATTTTGGTCTGGCATTGAAGTTGACTGTCAACTATTTCACTGTTAGGCAGAAAGTTATGCATTGAATATGATTTCAACATTGTTTGCCCTTTTATTAGCTTTTGTTTCCTATGGGTTCTTGTTTTGGAATTGAGAGAAAAATATACTTTGATTTGGATTTCTCAAGCTAGGCAGTTTATGTCAGCAACGCGTTTTTGTTTGTGAATTTTTATCTATCAACAAGGATTTGGGTGTTGTACCCTTAAATAGGTATAATCTCAGACATGAAAACTTGTAACTTTGATACCACAACACAACTTCAAATGTGTGTTTGTGATTGTACTGTATGGAGTATTTATATATATCTACCAATATTATTTTGTTGTGATAGAACAAACATAATGAATGGACGCAAGTATAAAGTTACTTGCCGCAACATGAATCCTTGAGAATCAATGCTTTATAAATTATATATAAAAGTAAGAAAGTAGTAACATAGGTCTTGTAACAATGCTTGATACATGTGCTTTCTGCTCATCTAACAACAAAAGATTTTATTAAAAAATAAGAGAAAATACAATCAAGGGGGACAAGTAGTCCACCAAACAAAATATATATATATATAAAGCATTACTAGCTATATAATACTTGTAATTTAAGAGAATACAAAGCTTGAGTGATGATTATGATATCATCACCTTTTATATTAATCAATCAACTGTTACAAAATGAAGCCCTAAGATACTGATTAAGGAATTACCTTTTATATTGATTGATTGATTGACTAATTAAGGAATCACAATCAATTAATCAATCACAATCTATCTAAACAAGGAAATATTCTAATACTTCCCCTCAAGTTGGTGCGAAGATATCTCGCATACCCAACTTGCCTAGAATGTCATGAAATGGTTTACTCCCAACTCTCTTGGTGAGGATGTCTGCAAGTTGTTCGACTGACTTCACAAAAGTACATATCATGCCGCTAGTGAGTTTCTCCTTGATGAAGTGGCTATCAATCTCAACATGCTTTGTCCTGTCATGTTGAACAAGATTGTAAGCTATGTTGATGGCAGCCTTATTATCACAATATAGCTACATAAAGTCTATCTGGCCAGTCCCCAAATCATTCAACAACAGTCTGATCCATAAGAGTTCACACACACCTTGTGCCATAGCTCTAAACTCAGCTTCCGCACTCGATCTAGCCACCACATTCTGTTTCTTACTCCTCCAAGTAGCAAGATTGCCGCCCACAAAGGTATAATAATATCCTGATGTAGATCTCCTATTAGTTATTGACCTTGCCCAATCAGCATCTGTGTAGGCTTCCACTCTGAGGTGATCATGTTTGGAAAAGTAAAGGCCCTTTACAGGAGAAGATTTCAAGTACCTCAAAATTCTCATAACAGCTTCTAAGTGAATTTAATAAGGAGTATGCATAAACTCACTAACCATACTGACAACAATAGCAATATTAGGACGAGAGTGAGATACGTAAATGAGCTTACCTACTAGTCGCTGATAACTCCCCCTATCAACAGCTGCTCCTCCTTCACCATCACCAAGTTTCTGATTAAATTCCAGTGGGGTATCACAAGCCTTACATCCAAGCATCCCTATTTCCTTCAAAAGGTTAAGAACATATTTTCTTTGTGAGAAGAAAATCCCATCGTTGGAACAAGCAACTTTGATTCCCATAAAATATTTCCAGTTTCCCATGTCTTTAATTTCAAACTCACTAGCTAAATATTTCTTCAACAGGGGTATTTCCTCACTATCATTGCCTGTAAGCACTATATCATCCACATAAACAATGAGAGTTGTAGTCTTACCACGTGAGGAATATTTCACAAATAAAGTGTGATATGTCTAACTCTATTTGAAACCATATTTAAGTATAGCCTGAGTGAATCTTTCAAACCAAACCCTTGGAGATTGTTTGATACCATATAACGACTTCTGAAGCCTACATACTTTACTCTCTGTCAATGATCCTCAAAACAAGGAGGAATGTCCATATGTACCTCTTCTTCTAGCTCACCATGTAAGAAAGCATTCTTTATATCAAACTGATGAAGTGGCTCATCTAAATTAGCTGCTAGAGAGAGAAGTATTATAACTAAATTCATCTTAGCCACTGGTGCAAAAGTCTCCTGATAATCTACTCCATTAGTCTGAGTGAAGCCTTTTGCCACAAATCGAGCCTTGTAACGCTCAATGGAACCATTTGCTTTGTGCTTCACAGTATACACCCATTTGCATCCCACCAGTCGTTTGCCCTTTGGTAACTCAATTAATTCCCAAGTGTTATTCTTACGAAGTGCTTTTATTTCCTCAATCATGGCAAGTTTCCATTCAGAGGTAGCCAAAGCATCCTGAAAATGGTTAGGAATGTTTGACACAAAAGCTCTATAAGAGGAAGACAAATGAAAGTCGAACACAAAGTTTGAGATAGGATGTTGAGTACAAGATCTCACACCCTTTCTCTTGGCAATAGGAATATTAAGATTAGTAGTGTCAGAAATAGCAATATCAGTAGACTCCAGAGAAACAAAAGGTACAAAGTTATCTGGACTCTTATCAGAAGCAGGAGATAGCAGTGGGTGAGCAGAAGTGGTCTCTTGTATCCAAATAACTTTCTTTCTGTCTGTCTTTGTCCCTGACATAAACTTGCTTTTCCCTATCCTTGGTAGCATTGGATTCTATAGTCCCAGTAATAGGTGGTGCAGGAACAAATGGTTTTACCATAGGAGCAACAGGGACAACAGGAATCTCTTCACACCAAGGCTCCCCCTAAAAGGATGACTGTAACACCGGAGAAAACAAGAAGTAGGACTGGGACTCAAAGAAGGTGACATTCATGGACACAAACTACTTACAAGAAGGACGGTGACAACACTTATACCCCTTTTGAGTAGGTGAGTATCCGAAGAAAACACACTTGAGAGAGCGAGGGTCCAACTTACCATGAGTAGGAGAATAATTGTGGACAAAACAGACACAACCAAATATTTTAGAGGGAATGGAAACAAAGACTCTGAACTGAAAAGGACTTGAAGTAGAGCTTGTTTTTGCAAAACCTAGGTAGCAAGACGATTAATGAGATAGGTTGTGGTGAGAACGGCGGCCTCGCCCCAGTAGGACCGA
>CM069910.1:83935898-84176064 GCA_036172215.1 Camellia granthamiana
CGAGGCACACTCATAGAAAAACATATGCAGCAAGCCATATCAAGAAGATGACTATTTTTTGCGTTCTGCAGCCTTATTTTGTTGAGGGGTATTAGGTCCAAGATGTCTAATGTATAATGCCATGAGTGGAAAAATAACTCTCTAACCCGAATCGATGTATTCACCCCATTATCAGAATGCAAAATTTTGACAATTGCCCCAAACTTAGAACAAATCATTTTATGAAAATTTTAAAATACAGAAAAATCCTCACTTTTTTTCTTTCATGAGATACACCCAAGTAATATGAAAAAAATCATCGAATAAAGATAACAAACCATCTATGGCTTTTTAAAGACATAACACGAGATGGATCCCATAAAGAAAAAGAAGCTAAACTTTTATTAAGACTTTGAGCAAAAGAAGCTCAATGTTGTTTCCCAAGTTGACAAGACTCACAAAGAAACTCAAACACATTATTATTTGTAAAAACGAACGGAAATAAATACCGAAGTAAATGGAAAAAAGGATGTCCAAGACGCTGATGCCATAGCTATAAATCCTCCTTGGTGGTTGGGAACTGGATGGAATTATGAGCAAGCTTGTTCGGGTTGATCCAAGAAATAAAGACCATTTTCTACACTACCACTGCCAATCATCCTCCTCGTGACGATGTCCTAAAAAAGACAATGATTAAGAAAAAAAAGTTACACTACAGTTTAAATCCTTAATAATACGACTCAAGGATAGAAGATTAACAGAAAAATAAGGAACGTGGAGCACTGAAGACAGAGGTAAGGTAGAGATGACATGAATTAAAACCTTTCCCATAGATAGAAGAAACAGTACCATTTGCAATCCTAACTTTATCTTGACCAAAAAAGGGCTTATATGCTGAGAAAATGTCAGAAGACTCAGACATATGATCTGAGGCACCAGAAATCAATAATCTATAACAAAGACTTATGGGAAAGAAAAGCATCAGGAGAAGAAGCTAAGTTACCTAAGCGGGCAAACGACGAAGAAGATACACTGGGAGAAGTAAAAGACCAACGGCCCAGCAAATGACGCAGAACATCCTCAAACTCAGGAGAAGTCATGCTAGAAAAACTATCAGAAGTCAGACCAACTGAAACAGAAGTAGAATCAAGGGTGTCAACGACACTAGACTGATGGGCCCCATGGATTAAAGTCACGTCCTCTAGATTGACCTAATCAGCAACCTCTAGTACTGGACCGATCACCCGACTCCCTAATGGAGCCCCATGAAACTTCCAACACAACTCACGAGTATGCCGCGACTTGCGACAGTAATCACAGAACACAGTATCCTTCCCTGAAGAATGGAAAAGAGATAGTGACAAACCAACAGCATCTCGAGAAGGAGCAGAAAGTAATGCTGAACAATCTCCAATAGCCAGTGGTAACATAGCAGAACAACTCCTCTCCTCATTATGTACTTATGCAAAGGCCTCTTGAAGCGATGGAAGAATATCCATGCCAAGGACACGACTCCGGACCAGATCAAACTCCACATTGAGGCCTTCCAGAAACTTGAAAAACCTCTTATGTGCAAGAAACTTCTACTAACCAACTGAGTCAACTGTACAGACAGGCTTGCAATCCAGGAGATGATCTAGGCATTTCAAACCATTAGTCAGAAAAGTGTAATACTAGAGAACTGTCTACTCCCCCTGTACTGAGCACTCAATAGAGTGGCACAGCTCAAAAGACTGAGAAAAATTCACTTTTCGAGAATATGTTGTAACGACTGCTTTCCAAATATCTTGGACAATATCCATAGATAAGTAGCATTCACCAATCTTAAAGAACCATTGAATGAATGAGCCACCCCATGATTACAGAGTTGGTAATCTTCCATTGGTCATAACTAGGATCCGTAATACCTAGTACTTGAACTCTCCCATTTCCCATCTTCCCCCTACTCTTTAGAAAAAGTATCAGCCACTGAGACTATGAAGTAATTTTGGACCATTAAACAGAACGGTGGTGATTTTGAGGCTAGGGTTCAGGTTCTCAGATGTAGTAGTCATAACTAGACTGGAGCTCTCCCCTTTAAATAGGTGAGAACTAGTGGTGGATTCACTAGCTAGGTCAGCCATAAAAAACTCTACAATCTCAACCCAAAAAACCTTGCACAAATCACAAGATGAAAGGAGGTATGGAATGGGCTGGAACAAACAAAATCACATACAAACCACTATGGGAGCATAACAATTAGATTAATAGGTCATCTGTGGACCCAAAAAATAAATCAAATACGGGAAAATGAACCTTCAATCAAAACATGTGTTGAACTATATTCAAGAAAGTAGAGGAAAAG
The DNA here is from genome assembly GCA_036172215.1 of Camellia granthamiana. NCBI lineage: Eukaryota > Viridiplantae > Streptophyta > Magnoliopsida > Ericales > Theaceae > Camellia > Camellia granthamiana. Next base: position 83,938,222 of record CM069910.1, read on the forward strand.
AAATTTGTGGCAACGGAAGATGGGCAACCCTCAAACACTCATACACAGGAGCCGAAATACATAGAGAGGCTAGGACAGCCCTCAAAGAGTTGAATAGGCTAGAGGGGCCTTCGGCTGAAGCCGAAACAGCTCTGTGAGACCTTGGCTGGTTCCAACAAAGACTCAGAGACCAATGGTAGAGGATGGGTGGTTATATGTGATGGCTAATTCGTGGCAGCAGTTGTGTGGGTGACAGTGCTTAGGGTATTGGCTCTGATACCATGTAATTTAAGAGAATACAAAGCTTGAGTAATGATTATGATATCATCACATTTTATATTAATCAATCAACTGTTACAAAATGAAGCCCTAAGGCACTGATTAAAGAATCACCTTTTATATAAATTGATTGATTGACTGATTAAGGAATCACAATCAATCAATCAATGGAAATCTAATATAAATAAGGAAACAAGGAACCCAGGAAATATCCTAACAATACTCCATAATTCCTAGAATAAAAAATAAAAACGATCCCCTTTAAAGAATGAGATACTGAAGTGCAAAAAGAAATCCCAAATAACAAATTTTATCTCAAATACCCCTCAAGTCTTCACACTAGCAAAATTTTAGCATTTCTTTCCAACCAAACAACTCAAATAACCACACATACAACATAACTCCAAAGATTCATTTCTTTATCATTCAATCCAAAACCTCTAAACTCAATGCAAAGCATGTGAACACTAGAAGGAGCTCTGCTAACCATAACACCCTCCACCATAATGGCAGAGCAATAGGGCAATGCAAAAACAAATTATCAATGCTCACCTCGGCCCAATAACATATGACACAACATTGAGGAAGTAAAGAACAGTTTTGTCTTTCATATGCCTTCCAAATAATCTCTATGAGCAACAAAAATTGAAACATTAGAATCGTCAATGATCATATCAAAAAAGGATTTGCAAGAGAATTCCAAAAGATGAAGTGTCTGTATCCTTTTGTCCTTAGAAGCACTTGATAAAGAAACACCATCAGGGATTGCTGATAATGAAACAAATCCACTGGCTTCACAATCATTCAGATTTCTAAAAAAATGAAAGTTCCAGGATAACTAACTAGAGTTGGAGAAAACAAAGGAAGAAATGGAATCATTATACGGTTGAGATGACTGATACAACTATGAAAATAAAGTAGCAAATCAAAGATGCCCCCCCCCCCCCCCGCCCCAAACATCATTATTCACCCCCATTACCCACAAGAAGACGAGTAAACTAACAAAAATGTGATAAACCCTGGGAAATAAACTTCCATGGAGAGCAAGAGTTCCCCTCTATCAACCACACAAGAATTCCCTATTAACTGTAATCCATGTTTGCTTTTGATAACCACATGCCATAAAGAATTACATTCTCGTGGAAACGTCCATAATCACTTGCCAACCAATGTAATATTTGTTTCAACAATATTACCCAAACTAAGCCCCTATTATTCTTAGGCAAAGGGACTATATCACAATTAATTAAACGGTCTTTTTTCCCTTCACCACCTCTTTCCTAATTAGTACTATATCCCAATTAGGTGTATCAATTCTTAACTAACTACCTTGGTCGGTTGAGGAGGAAGTGAAGTTTGGCCCCATCCATTCCTTTTTCGCAGCTTCACTGATCAGGAGACCACGTAACGTGCACATAAAACAGCAGTATTCCAAGACTACTGAATAATTTTCCTATTATTGATAAAGATATTAATCTAAATAGTTACGATGTCCTATCTGAGTTCGAGTCACCCTAAGGGGCCATTGGAGATTTGCTTGGTCGTTAACTTTAAAGCCTTGGCATTAGTTAAGGTGCACGCAAGTTGGCCCAAATGCCTAGTTATTAAAAATAAAAATAAAAATAAAAAAATCATTTTCTCAATCTTCTTAGCCATAGCCACTGGAACTCTAAACAATGAAAATAATAAATTAAAATACTAGATAGGACTGACTGGACCTATTCATAAGAAGTAAAATAAATAAATAATAACGAATCCTAAGAATCCTAAGGCACCGCTCATAGTAGAAAATCATGTGGCCAATGCCAAGTTGAAATTTCAAGGCACTACTAAACTAAAAATTATGACGTAGCCAATGCAAAAGACTCTCACCTATATTAAAGTCTAGGAGAGGTAGTAGGTAGGCAACCGTCCTTCATGAATGTTTCATTTCTTTGAATATCAACTACTTTCGATATTTCAATTTCAATAATTTGATTTCTCAAAGTATTCTAACGTCTTAAAATTCTGCTTGAAGTGATTTCAACAAGTCATGCCATAGGCCAAACACAAAGTGAAATCCTCACACATCATTCTAAGGTTATTATTGCTGCCTCCAAGGATGCCTCATCTACCCCTTGGTGCTCCTATCGCAATGTCCAAAACCACATCAGATAAATTTGTTTTTTAAATGGACAAATAAATAAAATCTCACATACACAAATAAAATAAAATAAAATATTAAGAGCTATTTTTTAATAATTGATGTATTACAGTGAGCCATGTAGATTTTTTTTAATTTTTTATCTCTACTTATAGAGAAGCCAAGGATGTAAGCCAAAAAGGGGTGAAGGAGATTGATATATGAGTATGCTTATAGCATAAAAAAATAAATAGTCATTACTCTAATTCACTTGACATACTAGCTTGTACTTCCCCTACCATCAACTAGTATTGAATGTGAGGGGCAGAAGATGGGAAGTTAACCAAGTATAAGCAGTCAAACTTACCTTAAAAAGTAGAAGTTAACAGTGAGCAGACAAGACTTTGATCTGAAGGTGGAAGCAGATATCTTATAGACCTTAAAGATGAGAATGAATAACATTAACTAAAGATTAACTGTTGGAAGAAATAATCCTTAGCATCCCACAGATCTGCCTCATTTAAATAACTAGTGACATAAAAATAAACACCAAGATAAATTATCCTATATATGCAATTGACCATTGCAGGCAAATGATGGGAGAAGAGCTCTCCGGTTTGAATGTCAAAGAATTACAAAATTTGGAGAACCAACTGGAAATGAGTCTTAAAGGTGTTCGTATGAAGAAGGTCTGAAACTTCCATGCCCTACATTCCTATGATCTTCTATATACTCCCACAGTTGGAATTAACGTACTTGCTAATTTTATAGGACCAAATTTTGGTTGATGAAATTCAAGAACTAAACCGAAAGGTCAATGTTGATTACTTTGCAACTCATTGTCCTCTTTTCTCTTCAAGTTTTGCTTCAACGAAATAAAATTTCATTGCCTTTGTTGCAGGGAAACCTTATTCATCAAGAAAATGTGGAACTCTATAAGAAGGTAAACCTAATTCGTGAAGAAAATATGGAATTATATAAGAAGGTATTCATATAGAAGACTAATACAACTTCAAATATGCCATGAAATAGATAACCTAATTTCCATCATCAAACTTATATCAAAATGCAAGCTGTTTCGTTGTCTCAGTAGAAATATTTGCGCATCCCCAGGTTTATGGAACAAGGGATGTAAATGGAGCAAATAGAAATGCTCTGCTCTCAAACAGTTCAAGCCTTGGAGATGACTCGCATGCACCTGTCTATCTCCAGCTTTGCCAGCCACAGCAACAAAACTATGAACCACCATCAAGAGGGTAATTTCCAGTTTATACACTTCAATATATCAGTTAAAAATTCTAAATATTTTGCCAGAATCTTGATCCCAACTTTTTTCTGGGAATGCAGCAGACTACAACTGCATTAGAGAAGAAGATGGATCGCCCATGGATGGATGTTATAGATTTCTTATCAATCAAAGGCCCCATGGTTCCATAGTTTAATGCTTCTATTAGTGGGAAGTGGTATATGAACCACAGACCATTCAGCATAAAGACTTCAATTCAACATTATCAATGGAATCAGCATTAGAAAGTGTGACGTAGTCAAAGAAACCAGCTATGTATGTAAAGTTGAGACAACAAAGAATAAAATGCTGTTAAAAGGTAACGCATGCCAGGTGACTTTCAGCGATCTGAATATCTTCAATTACTTCTTCTTCTTTTGATAAGTGAATAATTACACTTCAGGTGGACAACTAACTATAAGTAGTTTGTATACTTGCCTTGGTAAAGATTGTCTGAAAAAGATCAACCTATTTATTTTGGTTAAACATGATGCCACCCGCAGCATGCAGGTTAGTTAGAATAAATTGAATAAATGCAAGCAACAAAGGGTGAAATTTATAAAAAAAAGCATTTCAAACAAAATATTTGAAAGACTTTATGGCATTAAAAGCAGAAAAAAACAGTGTGCTCCATATTAATAATAATATTATAAGTGAAGAGTAATATTATAAGTGAAGAAGTATACGAAGTAGTCTAAATCTGTTCAACACCTAAGCCAAAAGAAACGAACATCCAAAAGGGTCTTTTACTCCATTCAAAAAAAGAGATATCTCAATATGCATTCCAGATGATTTCAAGTCTGCTAATAAGGTCATATAAAGGGATCACATAGTGTCTACCTTATTATATTGCTTTGACTTTATCTTCTTTGAACCAATTCTGCTTTCTCATTACATCTTCTGTGTAGAAAAAAAGAGAGGCCTTCACACGCATAAGCAATCTTGGACAACCTCACTAAACCAAATACACAAAGGAAGCTGTAATATGAGTTATAGATAATAGATGGAGAGACACAAGAGAAGCAGACAAGTCTATACACATGTACAGAGTCACACTTCAACATGCAAGCTAACAATGCTGTACATTATGATAAGACTGAAGTTGTGAAGTTTGACTTAAACAATAAATCAACAGAAAATCTGCTAGCTTTGCAGCAATCTACCACATAGATCAATCAGATTGGACCTTCTCAAACTCAACATATTCTATATCCAGAAAAAAATGAATGTTGCATTGTACGAGTACAATATGCATAACAAAGCACTTGAGTGATAGAATGAAAAACTTACACCACAGAAACCTCTTGCCATTGCAATCGAAAAAAACTATAATGTCCCTTGATTACTAGAAGACCACAACTGCATTAGAACAACTTCAGTCAAGTACAAGAAGGAAACCTAATCCCATGACTGAAGAACTCCTTCGGTCAAGTACAGGAAAGAAGCCTACACAACCCTGACTTTGCCGCACACATATTCTAAAACAAGTAGCTGATAGATAGTTTTTCTAGTGAATTTTAGATAACAAATCTTTAATTATGAGAATCCACAGCAACAGCTACAAGCTGATAATGTTGTGTCCCACTATGAAACTTATAGTAACAACTCCACAGATATTACAAGAGACAATTGATAACTGTAATCAAAGCATCCACCTTTCCAGAATTAGACATGAAATCAACCAACATTAAAAGTAGGGAGGAAATTTTGCAAAAAAAATTAAATATCATTTTTAGCATTAGGCATGATGGCATGTTATAGTCAGATATGGGATTCAGAGGTTACTCAGAAAGGAAATGCAAATTTACAACATTCCAGAGAGCAAGACATCAAAATCAAAAGTAATATTCAAAGAAACTCTATGATCACTGACATTTTATCCACATGGCTTGCAAATTAAAGGGTAAGCCAACAGTCAAGGGTGATTCCATATTCTGAACCATCTAATGTTTTATCACGATGTTTCAAAGCATCAATGTCTTTTGAGTAAACACATCAATTTTAAATTCAGATGGTCAACATCATATCAGTACATTTTCAAATTCATGACTTATATTGTGGTCGCCAAGTGCAATAAGTCTAAAACATATATCGTTGTAATTGAAATGTTTTGAGAAGGTCGAGCAGCAAGTCATCCCTCGTTAAGGGAAAAAGGTAGAAAGCAAAAAGTCTAGTTCCTACTTCCCTTTTCATTTGAAAGGGGAATGGATGTCTTACTGACAGTGATTAAGGAAGAACCTTTTTGCAGAGGAGAGCAAAAGGCTTGAAATCAGTAAATTCTAAGTTCAGAAGTAATCACCAAAACAAAAGGGCAATTTGAGAGGGGAAAATAGCATGTTTAGAAAAATAAAGCATATAAAACAAATGCAAGTACCCTATAATTAGGCGAAAGTTCGAAAGTTGATGACAATGAAAATTTTAACAGGAATTCAAGGAGAAAATCCCCCCAAAAGAAGAGACTATCACTGACAGAGGGAAAAACATGACATTAAGATGTCATCTAAAACTTAAAATGAAAATTCAAATAAAATCTGTAAAGAAATCCACATAGTTGAAGTACTATAGAATAAACTTGATTTAAAGAAAAGTAAGTGTAAAAAATAATGGGGAACTTACCAAATAAGTCCCATATACAAAGTTCAAAACCCATCTAATCCCAAAACAAAACACCTGCACCAATTAGTCCTATATATTTTTAATTGTTATCAAAAAATCCTTTTTTTTTTTTTTTTTTTAATTTACAGAGGCTATTACATTCCATTACCGTCGGACTTCCGTCAGACGGTCACCGGAGACTCGCCGAAATGTTCAACATCATCGGGAAGCGCTGGAGTATCGCCGAAAGTTCACCGGAGTGTTATGAACGTCAATAAAAGTCACTGGAATGTATAGAACGTTTGCTGGACGTTAAGAACATCATTGAAGACTCACCGGAATATTCATAATATTGCCAGAAAAAAAAAATGAATAAATGGAGAAATTAGAGCGAAAAAACATAGCAAAATGTGCTAAATATTGATAAACTAAAAGAAAAAATATATATATAACAACAAAAAAAGCAACAATGGAAAAAAAAACATACGTTATTTTTCAATTTTTGTAGGGTTTAAACAAATAATCTCCAATATTGATCAAACTGAAAAGCAAGCTTTGAAACTATAATATGTTACAGTTTCAAAGCAAAAATCTATTAAGCATTTATCCTTATTAATCAAACTGAAAAACATATTATGAAACTGCAAAATTCTACAGTTCTAAAGAATGTTATGAAACTACAAAATTTTGTAATTTTAAACCATGATTCATTCCAGCACAAAAAAAAAATTGAAACTGCAAAATTTTACAGTTTTCACCGCCTGTAACTAAAACTCGAAAACAACTTATTTAGAATTTGAAAATTTTCTCCATTGAAACAAAAAAAGAAAAGTTTATAGCAGAGAAAATATAGAAAAATTAAGAGATCGAAGGAGAGAGGCAGATATAGAGAGAGAATCATACTTCGGTAACTATTTTTTATTTAGATCTAGCCAGATCTGATGTAGATCTGATGTAGATCTACATCAGATCTACTCATCTTTTTCATCGGAAACATATCTTCTTCATCGTCGATAAGGGTGAAGTAAGGAGTCGGCGGTCGGTGATTGCCGGTGAACCCCAATCGATGGTAGTCATCAGTCCCCTGTGACTATATAATATATATCAGAAAGAGAAAGAGAAGCAGCAAGATGTGGTTACCCGTCGACGATCGCCGGAAATCAAAAAGAGCAAAAGAGGCAGAGAAGAAGAAAAATATTATAGGACTTTTGAGTATAAACAAAAGGTTATAGGACTAAATAGGATACACGTTTTTCAAAGAAGACTTCTTGGTAATTTGCCTAAAAATAACATGCTGATCAAGTAACATGAGTTGAAAATTAATCAAAAAGACTTACAAAATATAAACTCAATATGAGACCTTTAGCTTATAAGTGCCATAAGTAGAAAACTCACACACAAGATAGACTTCGAAAATATTTGCAAGATCAAAGAATGAAATCACAATCAAGAAGTGTATCCAACTTATTTTGTCTCTGCCACAAGATGCAAATTCAATTATTGAGAAGGATCTCAAAGAATTATCTTCACAAATTGTAGAGTCCAAGCATCCATGATGAGTGATGACAGCATTTGTGACCTAGAATGTGGAGTACTGTGGTAGGATAGAACAGGAATGGCTATTTAGTACAACAGATACTCCAGAATGTTGTGTCTTGGAGGTAGGCCTCTTCAACTTCCTTGGTTAGAGGATAGAATGTAGCAAGGTAATTTCAAATGCATGATTAGTTGTATGATCATTAATTTTATGTTAAACAGATTTTTTTCAAATGAGTTATTTATCTTTACGTTTTTAGATTTTTATTAGTGCTATGAGACTGCTTATATTTTAAGAGCACGACTTGCAGTGGTTCTTCCCCATATTGTAGCCACAAAATTCTCATTAGTTAGATTTGAATTTCTTAATTACATTTTTTGATAAATAAATTTATTAATTAGATATTTAATTGAAAATGGGAGAATAAAGAGAAAATATGGAGAAATTTACTGGATCAGTAACTTTAGTATATTAGAACAAAGCAAAACAAAAATAGACCGAGTTTGGGATCATATTATTCAGATTGCATTACACTTTTGAGAACCAGCATTCTTCAAGAGTAGTGGATGCCAGACTAAGAAAAAGTAGACATTTTACATGACCCTAGACACTATGGACAGTTCCATATGGGTAAATGATTAGAAATTGAAATTGATTCATGAAATCTTGATGACGAAATTAACACGAGAAAGGTTAAAGAAGTTTGAAGACTCATTCAGCTAGTGGAGAGAGATTGAAGGTCATATCTCAATATTTTATAATGATAAGTAATGCAATCCCCAAATAGTCATTTATTCATGTCACTTTCACTCTGTGTAATAACACCCACCCCCCCCCCCCCCGCGGGCGTCATTACTAATCCTTTCTTATATTTCTTAGGGAAAAGAGAAACTGAAGGTTGAATCTAAGCAAATGCAATGCCTAGGACAGAGAAGAAGAAGAAAAATGAAATATCGATAATTCAAATGTATATGAAGAAAAGGAAAAGGTACAGTTTCAAGGCTTCAAACACCCGGGAATGAACTTCATCAAGTTTTAGTTTTAGTCAAATCTTATTCTGTGGTTCCCATCTGTAGATATGCAGATAATTTAGTTTTATTGAGGTTTTCTATGTTTCATAACTGAGAGTAGCTTGAACCTTTAACACCATACCAAGTTAGGTTGTGATAAAGATCTTTGGTCTTGTTACAATAGTAGATGGGTTATTAGGGCTTTATATATGGTCTTTTGTAGCTTTGATGGGGTTCTATCAACCAAAAATTTAATTTTCTAATCCTCAAATCATATAACCAAGTAGTCGATGTCCAACAGTCCACCAAAAACAATGCAATCTTTCACTGCAGTAGACCAATAGGGGCAGTCCTTGGGGCAATGGTAAAAGCACAACTTGGTGTCAAGTACCAACCCAAGCAATCCTTAGTGAGCAAACAGCTAACTCATGTCTATTAAGAACTCAGTGAAATAAAATAAAAAAGACCAAAAATAAAAAAAATAAAAAATAAAAAAAACCAAAAATAAAAAATAAACAAAAATAAAAATAAAAATAAATCATAATAATAATAGCAAAAATTGCTAAAGATTGTAGAAAGGTATTTTATTAGCACTTGAGATCATAGATTATCAAGCATGACCTCTTTAACACATTTGACTTCATTGTAGAGAAGAGAGGAAACCAAACTTTTTCTTCTAACAAACTATCAGAATAGCACTTTCAAACCAGTTGTGGTCAAATCGGTGAATTGAATCATGAATTTTTTTGTTAAAATAGTAATTCATTCAATTTATTTAGTTTAATATATAATTTTATATTATATACATATAAAATACACTTATAGTGTTTAAAATGAAATAAATATCAATATAAAATTTTATACATGTATATCAATATAATTAGTTGATCTCTTTTCTTTTCTTTTTTTTCTTTTTTTTTTTCTTTGCAAAAATGACATTGTTTCATACGCTATGCAAACAAAACCAAATCTCTTGAATTGTAGTGAATCATAAGATTCACTCAATTTAAAATTCAATTGCACAAATCAAATTGTTTTGCTTGAAATATGTATCCAACTGTATGAATTGAATCGTGAACCTTAAGATTCTAACAACTATGCTTACAACATATTCACGAAAATTATGAATTCTAAAGACAAAACAAGCAAGGAAATAGAACAAAAGAAGACCACTAACAATTGCAACTATGACCCCACACCATTGCTCCAATTATGGAGAAACTGAACATACTGAAACCTATATGGAGATAGAGATAACCATAATATAAAGGCATAATGGAAGGAAATTGTTCTCTTGACCTCCTAAGTGAACGCACTGAGGAGATATAGGCCTCGCATCATCAAGGTGCAATGAAGGCACACAATTTTTTGTAAATTTATAATTTTCTTATACTCTTTGCCATCTGTTTTATACTTTACCAAATGAAATAGGCTCTTCAATGAAATAGAGCATTCAATCTACCAAATGAAATAGAGCATTCAATCTATGAAACACATACGGTTATAGATGCTAGTACGACTATATAATAGGTACGCTGATATGATGACTTTAAAAATAGGAGATTAGTACGGCTGCGGTACATTCATTAAAAAAAAAAATTATAATTTGTAGTAGTGATATAATAATTAGAAATGAGATGCAAAACGTAGTTAAAGTGATGTACAAACTATAATTTAATGTTAATCCATAGAGAGATACTAAAAGAGAGAGATAGAAGCTCAACCGATAAGAGAGAGATACAGTTGCTTAATATGTAAAGACTAAACAGAACCCTTAGTGTTCTCCAAAATTTGTGATATTTGCAGACAATACCCTTTATTTTTTTCTTTTAATACATTTATTCCAGTACTCCTATATTTTAAAAATAATAACAATAATTACAGTAATGTCTCAAAATACCCACTAAAGTACTCAATACATACCCATGTCATGTACCCAAGTCGTGCCCATGTCTTACCCACACAACATTCATTTTTTTTAAAGAAAGTACTAGATACGTATTTCACGTACCCAGTACACACAAACCAGGACACTTACTCGTACCGAATAAGTACCTTGTACAATATAATTTTTGGAGTACCCACGCTTCATTGTAATCCATAAGTGTTCTTGAGAGCTTCAAACCTTATTCAAGGAATCTTTAGTCGCTATGATTAATCTAGAAACAATATTTCTTCAAATTATATGTTTTAGGTTGAGTGTTATTTCATAAAAACACACACTAGTGTCTCTTTGCCCCTCCAACCCTTGGTTGTTGGTATTGGAGTCATCAATGCAGAAATTCTTGAGTGCAACAGAGTGATACATGCAGCCTTAAGTGTTATTTTTCAGTCCTTTAACACTCTCAAACACTCATTATAGTATACTAACTCATCACATCACATCCCAAAGACATGCAATGAAAACTAAGTCTTGTCATACTAAAATTGTCAACACCATGAATTCTATGACAATCAGATCTTTTTTTTATTTTAATTAGGATGGTTATTATTATATCTAAAATATCCTAGTTAGTCAAGGCTTCTTTGTTTCCTACTCTTGAAGTCATAGTCCTGCTAAAATTAGGAGAATTCAACAGCCTATAAATATCTATTTTATGAAGTTGTGTTTTCAAATTTTTTTTTTTTTTTGTGAAACTTTTGTGCTTTCGTCTATGCTTTGTGCAACCTTACCTTAGGGAGGGAATTCCTTCTCTTTTGCTTTCACAAGCACTATCAACAAAACCCAAGAAAATCAAATTTAAATCTTACCAAACCCCTTACCCTACCTAATTGAAAAAAAATCTACAAAATCATTGTTATCCAAGGCTTCTAACTCCATTTTACTGAAAAACCTTTAACCTGCCCCTTTGAAAATCAAACCAAATCACACCTTTTTCCATTTAGAAGCCTTACAAGTCTTATTCTACCTTTTAGAACAATTCATGCCAAAACATGCTCCAATTCCAAATGTAGACAGCCTTAGTCCAAGTTTACATCACTCATCCTAGCAGAAGTAAAGAGACGATACCTTAACCAATTTAAGTACGCAATCGCCATAGCACAACAGCAATCCAAGTGAGCAAAAGATGAAAGGCAAAACTAATTAAAGTGACAGAACCAACCCCTCAAGAGACAGTAATTCCTAGTGATGTGACTATCATTTCGAACTAGCCCACACATATCGTACCATTAAGAAGAAAACAATACAAAGAGGATGAGGTCCATATCAGCCAATTTTTAGGACTGCACTGGACGTGCCTAACTGAACTGGCCATTTTCAGGTAGTACTAGTATGTACCGAGATAATCAGTAAGCTTAAAAAATAAAAAATATACAATATATCTAAATAATTCAACTATTTATTCAAAATGTAATCTTTACAAATTGTATTCGTTCTATTACTTCAAATTTTTAATTACTAAAAAGTATTATATTTTGTAAAAATTAATTATACATATGTTACAAATCATGTTATACTTCTGTGTACTATCAAGTGCTACAAACTATTCAATAGTATAAGTGGTATATTTTATAAGTAAAAAGTTGTATATTTTGTAATAAATAATAAAATATTGTTAACAAGTAACTAATGCATTTAAGAATTTTAACCAAACCTAACCAAACCAAGCCAAGTCTTAAGTCCCATCAAATAGGATCGGCTACATGAATCCTTCTTCTCTACTCGACTCTATCAAAGGCCATTTGGTCCAAATTAAGGAGATTCCTATCTCTATTTACTACACTAACCCACATCAATCTAGGTTCAATATGTAATAACTAGTTACACCCCAAAAATAGTGACCATAAAAGCACATGATATGCATGGCTCTTCCTGCAGAGTTCCATTATAGGCCACCAAGGTCAACAATATTTAAGATGTGCAATGCAATAGAATTTAGGTTATTTCAAAGGAAGAGACAATCAACACAATAGAATACCAACTCTTTATATAGTAACAAGTTCAATTGCAAAGAAGTTTCATAGAAGTGGCTATCATCAAATTCAAATCCAGCCTAGTGACGACTCGAAAATGGATTTCAAACTCCTCATGGCCTATCTAAGTGGCTTACGATATTATTTGAGCTCACTAATACTCCTGATACTTTTATACAGGTGATAACTCAAATGTTGCAATTGCAACTACTTTTGGGAATATGTGTTGTGATATACTTTGATGACATTTTAACATATAGCCTTTGTCTTAACGATCATGTGGTCCATCTCCAGCTTGTGTTTAGGCGAGAGGAGTTCTACAACAATACCAAGAGCGTAGCTTTGCCGTTGATCAAGTTGTTTTCTTAGGCTATGTTTTCTTGAGGATTAGGTGTATCCATGAGGTGAGGAGTTACCATGGCTTGCCTACTTTCTATAGGTAGTTTATTCGCAATTTCAATAGCATTGTCACTCTTCTTACTGGCTGCCTTACGCAAAAGACTTTTGTATGGACTAAGTAAAGCCACCATAGTTTCACTTTGTCAAAGAAGTTGTTTACCGAGGCTCCTATTTTGGCTTTACCGAAATTTGACAAAAACCTTTGAGCTTGATTGTGACGCTTCAGGTGTTGGCATTGGTGGAGTTCTAAGCCAAAAAGGAAAGCCTATTGCCTTCTTTAGTGAGAAGTTGAATGGGCCAAACTCAAGTATTCTACATATGACTTGAAATTCTATGCTATTATGCAATTGATTAAGCATTAGATCTACTATTTGGCTTAAAAGGAGTTTGTGCTTAACACCGATCGTGAGGCACTCAAGTGCATTATGCAACAATTGCATGCCCAAGTGAAGGCCTAAATTGAGAACCCTAATGCCACATACAAAGTTGAGGCTGATATGGACAAACGAAAGGTCATTTTCAAAGGGGACTTAGTTTGGGTGGTTCCAGTGTCAAGGTCAAGTATCGTGCTATGACCCACACCACTTCTGAGATGTTATGGTGTTGCTCTTTTCTTCAAAATTTTGGTATCTATGTTCCCTCTCCTATGCACGTGTTGTGATAATCAAGAAGCTATCTTTATTGTGAACAATCTTGCCTTCTATGAGTGCACCAAGCACATTGAGGTTGACTGTCACTTTATTCAGGATTTGTTACTGCGGAAACAACTTATGACTCTGCATGTTCGGTCTAAAGATCAGTTGGGAGATATTCTCACCAAAACCTTACTTTGGCCATCCTTTTAGCGGCTATCTACCAAGCTAGGCATGTTCAACCTCTACGCTCCATCTTGAGAGAGTGTTAAAATAGATGTTTTCTTATATTTGTTTAAAGTTATTAGTGAGGGTATTATTTTCACTATGTTGCTTTATCATTCTAATATAAATATGAACTGAGGTTTAGGGTATTGACAAACCCCTAATACCAATTCATATAATTCGCTATTCTCTCTGTCTTCTCTTCTCCATATCTAACCCTAATCTCATATCTATTACACTTCAACTCTTTACATGCAGAGGATCCTTACTTAAGTAAGATTCTTCAAGCTCTACAAAGAGGAGATCGAGCTTCCCATCCTAGTTACATCATGAAGGATAGTCTTCTTTTAAGAGAATGAATTTGTGTGTTCCAAGTGTTCTTTGCAAGAGCAATTATTGGTGGAACTTCATAATTTGGGAAATTTTGATAGGAGTGAAACTCTTGAGATGCTCCAAGTAGAGTAGGATTGTCAAGAAATGGCTAGGATGTGGTCAAACATATGCAAAGGTGTCAAATTTGTCAAAGAAGCAAAATAACAACCACTAATGCGGGTTTGTATTTTGCCTATTCTAGTGCCTAAGGCTCCTTGGCAATGCATTAGTATGGATTTTTTAAGTGGGGCTACCACCTATACAAAGCAAAAAGTATTTTTATTACAGTTGTGGTTGATCGTTTCTCGACAACAACACATTTATATCTTGTCAAAAAATTGTGGATACTATTGATGTGGCTAATCTACTCTCCAAGGTGGTCTACAAGTTTATGGAGTTCCTGTCTCTATTGGGTTGGATAGGGATGCCAAGTTCCTTGGACACTTGTTGGAGGACTTTTAGAACTAGTTTCCATCTACAAACCGATGACCAAAGGGATGTGATGAATTGGAGCCTTGGAAACTTGTTGAGATGTCTTGTAGGAGATCATTCTAAGGGTTGGGATGGTGTGCTTCCTTTGGCTGAATTTGCTTATAATTCCTCTCTCAATAGGACAATCAATACTTCTCCTTTTGAAGTGGTTTATTGTTCCAAGCCTTGCAGTGTGGTGGGTTTCATTCTTTTGCCTATAACTAACAAGGGGAACATCAAGGTGGAAGAGATGGCTGCATTTATGCAACAATTGCATGCCCAAGTGAAGGCCTAAATTGAGAACTCTAACACCAAATACAAAGTTGAGGCTGATATGGACAAACGAAAGGTCATTTTCAAAGGGGACTTAGTTTGGGTGGTTCTAATCAAGGAAAGACAACACCATTGGCCTTATATGAAGTTGAAAATACAAGGAAAGTGGGCCCTTGTGATGTCTTGTGCAAGATAAATGACAACATCTAGAGTAACAAATTGAAGCTATGGGATGCATTTGGGGTCATAGATGTGAATCACCGGGTCAACAACGAGGCTGGGCTATTGTTTAGTTTAGAGGTAGAATACATAGAGGGAGTCTAAGAGAGAATGATTTGGGTATGGAGGACGTATTGCTCTGTAAAACAAAGGAAACGAAAGAAGAACAAAAAGGAGAGAAAATATAAGCCTAGGTTGTGTGGTTTCATGGGCAATTTTGTCTATCTAATGAAAATTCTGTGGAATCGGCTTTTTTATTCGTGGCATTAATCCCACCCTTACAGAATTTATGAAATATGATTTCTTTATATGCAAAATTTATGAAATTTGTCTCCTTCATTAGCCAAATGGGGGAGTCTTGCTTGAATCCACCCATGCTTCAATTGCTCTTGAGTCAGTACTTGAAAATAAAGAAGGCACTCAGTCCCCCGTCACAAGCGCTTCCTCTCTGCTCTGCTCACCTCCTCCTTACCGGAATAGACAAAAAAGAAAGTGTTAAAAATTTCCTTTCTGTCATGACCGATAAATTGGGAGTATGGAGCCGTTGTCGCTTTCGAGTATAGCTTGTGCGTTAAGCACACAAGGGATAACAATAGTTATAGGGTACTATAAGGTATACCATTACACGGCTTCAAAGAAGCTATTAGTGTGTACTAAAGTTAGCGATGGAACAAGTATAGCTCATACGGGAAAGGAAGAGAGTTGGGACGGAAACGAATCCAAGCTAACAAGGTTACGACGGTATGAATGAGTTGGAAAGCCTGTTGAAAGTGACTTTGATTGCTATTCCCGCTCTAGTGGAGATTGCTAGCTTTCCCCTACCCCACAATAGCAATGAATGCAGGGTAGTTGCACTCTAAAGGGAAAGCTTGATGGCAGTGTAAAAGACGCTTCAACAAGAGTGAAAGTTGTTGGGTGACGAAAGAGGTCTGCAAAAGGTGAGTGTGTTGTGTTTCTTCATTCGCCATGTGCAGGGCGTATCACTCCCTTTAATAGGGCTATGGGGCTACTTCATTTGATCCTAGGGGTCCCATCGTACCTAATCCACGTTGCACTCTATTTCACCATGTGCAGGGCATATTACTCCCTTTATTCTAATGGGGCTATGGGGCTATTTCATTTGATCCAAGGGGTCGTATCGTAGCTGATCCACATTGCACTCTGTTTCACCATGTGCAAGGTGTATCACTTCCTTTACTCTAAAGGGGCTATTTCATTTGATCTAAGGGGTTCTATCGTAGCTAATCCACATTGCACTCTATTAGAATATGTCCCACATCGCCTGGAATTGCTCCATCTGTATTGCTTATAAGGCATTAGTTTTCCTTTCCTTAATACCTGGGTTTTAAGGAGAAATATGGATTGGTCTTTTAAATTTGGTATCAAAGCTTGGTTAGTGTACCGTTTGTCTAACTACTATATGTTGTGGTCCAGGAGTGTGTATTGGAATGTATCTCACATCGCCTAGAATTGCCCCATCTATGCCGGTTATAAGGCTTCAGTTTCCCTCTCCTTAATACTTGGATTTTAAGAAGAAGTGTGGACTGGGCTTTTCAATTTGGTATCAGAACTTGGTTGGACTTGTGACTGGTGTTTAGTTTGTTCGGCTAGTCGCAGGCCCAACCAAGTTCTGATACCAAATTAAAAAGCCCAACCCACACTTCTCTGTATTAAGGAAAGGAAAACTAAAGCCTTATAGCCAACACAGATAGGGCAACTCCAAGCGATGTGAGACACATTCCAACACACCTTTATGGACCACAACATACAGTAAACAGCACACCAGTTACAAGCCCAACAAAGTTCTGATACCAAATTGAAAAGTCTAGCCCACACTTCTCATTAAAACCCAAGTATTAAGGAGAGGAAAATTGAAACCCTATAACCAGCACATATAAAGCACCTCCAGGCAAAGTAGGACACATTCCAATACACCTTGCTGGACCACAACATACAATAGTCGGACAAAGCTATTCTTTTGCACTCAAGCCCCGTTGAGTTACATTTTAATAAATACTTTTTATTTGCATTGAAAGTATTAGGGATTCGTGTGGCCAATGCCGCTTGAGAGGGACATAAGATTTAGTTTGGTTTAGTTTTGGTAAAGTATGAAGGATTTTTTAAAGCTTATTCAAGTGTTTATCACATTTTGGTAGGTCTCTTAATGTTGAAAGTGTTAAAGGAGAGTTATAGAAGCTCTTTAAATGGGAAAGGTGAAAGGACAACAACTACATTTGGAGCTCAATGGTAAGATTTTTTTTTTATATATAATTTCTTTGTCCAACAGTGGTATTGTTGGGGTGACCATCAATCACATGACCTGCCCAACCTAGCTCGATATTTTCAGGACTTAGGATACATATTTTGTCCCATAAGGCTGAGATAGGCTGAGATTTTGAACCCATTTTTCCCAGGTTGGCTTTAAGGATGAGGAATTCTAGCCTAGCTCATCTATAAAATTTTAATTTTAAATTTTATATTATTTAGTTACACAATAAACTAAAAAATAATATAAAGACAAGAAATATAGATATGCATCTTTCTATGCTGCCATTTTCAAAAGAAAAATCTAACGACCAAACTACAAAAAGGGTAAGTCGTGGTGAGGGCTTGAAATTTAGAATTTTTTTAGAGTCAAGCTTGGGATTGAAAAATTACTGCTTGAAAGTTTTTTAAAGTCAAGCCTGGGATAGAAAAATTACGGCCAATGTTGGGTCAGGCCAAGCTTGGGATGGCACATATGTTCTTACTATGTAGTGTAAGCATGACCCAGCTAATGGTCAGCCTTAAGTGTTGGTCTCTAATTAGAGTTTGCTTGTGATGATTTTTACAAGGTAGGTGTCATCTTTGTTTTTTGTAATTATGGTTTAAGATGATTTGAGAATATTTAAGGTTCTAGAAGATTTTAATTAGTTAGACTTCTATAGGTGTAGAAATCAACTCGACAACCTACCCAAACCATTGGTTTGAAACAGCAGAATAATTCAACTGACCCTCCATTTCAATGTTTTGTTTAAGAAAAACAAGTTTAAACAGGCTTCATGAATCAAAAAGAAAAGTTTTGAAATCCTAAGCTATGAGGCATCCAACCCACAGTATCACAAATGTCAAAAGTATTTTTTACGTTCAATAATGAAAGATCATTCATCAAAAATACATAAATCCTCAATACAGTGTTAGCATTTACCAATAGTCTACCCCAAAAATTTCACATAACCAACATAAATAGAACCTAATAATAAGAATGCTAGCAAGATGAGACAGGCAACTGTTATTTTCAATGTTATTTTAAGGCATAAATAGAGATATTGAAAATCGAACATATTAGGGTGAAGTTTTT
Source organism: Camellia granthamiana (assembly GCA_036172215.1). Lineage (NCBI taxonomy): Eukaryota > Viridiplantae > Streptophyta > Magnoliopsida > Ericales > Theaceae > Camellia > Camellia granthamiana. Next base: position 83,956,875 of record CM069910.1, read on the forward strand.
CTTTCTTTATTTTCAAATTCTACCCTCTTGTTTTCAAATACTACACTTTGACCACCAAGCAAGGTTTTAAAAAGCGGCCACAACCGTTACGTAACGCCATTACGTAACAGTTGTGGTCGTTACCCCGCTATAGCGCTGTGACGGAAATTCACGTGTAACAGCCGTTTCGGTATTACGTAACGGCCATAGCAGTACTGTAACGGCCATAGCGGTACCATAACAGACGTAACAGTCTGTTAGACACCGTTAAACCCTTTTATAATATTCTGAATAGCTTCTTTTTTCAAAAAAAAAACAAAAGCTTACAAAGAAAGAACAAATACTCAAGTGATCCAAACCCAAAAAAAAAAATTTATATGAATTTTTTTCTTTATAATTTTTTTTTTTTAATTTATGACACAATTTTTATTTTATAATCCTTTCATTTAATAATTGTGAATATTTTTTATTCAATTTGTTCAGGTATTAGTAAAAAATAATTTGTAGACATTTAAAATCAATTATTCTTAAAATTATTAACTACTGAAACAAAACGTAAAAAACTCTTTTTATAGTGATTTGAAAATATGAAATATATTGAATCATACTTAAAAATTAAAAAAAATTGATCAAAATTTATTTTAAACCCTAACAAATATGATTCTAAATATATATATATGCGTATCGGTAAGTTTTCTTCAAATTGTGCGAAAAATAACAAAAAATACAATTCCGGTTACCACAACCGTAACGCTACGGCCTTCACACCCCGCAACCGCTACCCCCGTCACCGTAACCGTTACGGCGACCGCAACCACTTTTCAAAACTTTGCCACCAAGCCACCTTTCTAATCATGATAAAACCCCAAATGTGTCATGTGGCATGTCCAAACACAGGACACACTTGTCATTGACGTGTCCCCCAACATGCCCACCAAAAAAATATTTTAAAAATGAAATGTCACGTGGCATGTCAGCCACGTTTCTGAGGCATATCTATGCGCAACACATGTCAAACACTACTAAAAACAACGCCTAATTAGTACATATTAATATGTGTTTAGGAGGAAAAAGATTTGACATAATACACAAAGTGATTGTCTCAAGACTTGAACCCATAGCCTCAAGGTTATTAGACCAAAGTTTTACCATTGACTAAAATAGAGTGAACATAATTCATAGTTCAGTTCACAGCGGTTCATGAATTAACAGGCGACTTTCATTAACACTGGTATATTGGTAAGAATCCAAATCAACAGACTAAAAACATGATACATATCGGCCAACATTTAGTATTGGTCCATATGTATATGTGTGTCTCTTGCACTTCACATATCATAGTGGAAATGAAATATTTACAAGAGCACTTGCAGTAGGAAACAAAAAATACAACTGCGTTAACCAAGAAGTGACTATGAATTAACCATGGCAGACAAATACAACTGTGCTAATTCACCAAGACAGAAAAGCTACAAAAACATAACTAAGTAATAAAATATCTCATCATCAAAAGCCATGGATTATAACATCTCCAACAACAGACACATCATAACCGGCAACGAAAACACTAAGGCCAAGTTTGGCATCTTCAAAAAAATTCAAAAAGTCAAAAAGTCACTATCCTATTTAAGTCACGTCATCTTATTTAAGTCACATCATCTCTCTAACACATCACTTCGAACCCAGCCCAAATCCAACCCATATTTCATAAAAAAGTCAAAAAGTGCCTAAACTTAGCCTAAAAAGTACATCACATGGTACAAAGTTCACTAATTAAAAACATAAAGTTGAAGACAAGCTATATAGCACATAAAATACTACTTCTATATAAACAGTAAATGTACACAACTACAAATAAATTCATTAATTTGTACCTGAGAACCGAAGGCACATCCACATCTGATGAAGATCCACTTTCCCTCCACCGTTGATCTACGAACATTCCAAAAACAAAAAACAAAAATGTTAGAATAGACAGTAATAACTGAGGCTATATTTGGCATGAGGGGTTGTTTTTTTATTTTAGTCACAAAAATATAAAATAAACAAAAAAAATCAATAACATTTTTAAATCATAATAATTTTAAAAAAAAATATCACATTTAAATCATAATACAATAAAAAAAAAATTAAAAATTTCATTCCAAACAAGTCTTTTTAATCCAAATTAAAATAAATAAAAAAAAATCAACTCACAACCTAAAGGAAGGCATTCCATAACATAATGCTGTTAGCGGCAGTACCGATACAAACCAGTTGTACATTAAATGCACGGTTGTTTGAACCCGAAGAATGATTTTAAAAAATGAAGTAAACAAGTTCTTTCACTTTCTCTCTTTTTTTTTTCTCGAGAACCAAACGGAGGTTATTAACAGATACCGAAATCAAGAGCATTGAACACCGAACAAAGTTGAGCAATTTACCAGCGCAATAACTAGGCTCAAACATGAATGCAAGCGAGCGAGCGATCGACGAAAAATCGCAATCTAAAACGGAAGCGATGAAACAGAAGATAGAATCTGAAGAGAAAATGAGAGAAAGCGAGAGGGGAGAGAGAAAATCGAAGATGTGCTTCGCAGACGGAGACATGAAAATTACAGCTTCATGAGAGAGAGGGAGAGAAGATTAAAAAAAGAGGTCGAAATATCTAGAATGTCGCAGGGGGTTTATATAGTGGGGGAGGAAAGATTCGATGCCCCCACGAAATTAGCACGTAATCAATATAGGATTAGTTTTTTTTAATTATTTTATGAGAAAATAAAAAGCTTATTATTATTGATTTGAGTTCTAGATACCCATGGAAACAATCTGTGATTTTTTGGGAACAGCTGCTGTTTCACCATGCCGAGCACGAGATTAATTAGGTTAAAAAATGGGTACCGAAGCGTGTCTGAGCCGCGTGTTTGCGTCGGTGATAGAAGACTTGAGCCTCAGCTTCTCGGCTCATGGGTCCCGATTCAAATTGACAAAGTTAGAGCATCTCTGCTCAAACATTTTTTGTTTGAGAAGTGGATTGACTTTTTTTATTTGAGGAGTGGGTTGACTTTTTAATTTTTTAACTATTTTAATTTACAGTTAAAAAGTCTCTTTTTGAAAGGATTTTTTGATTTTTTTAACTTTTTGTGAGACAAAGAATGTAATGATTTTTGATTTTTTTAACTTTTTGTGAGACAAAGAATGTAATGATTATGAATTAGATGTGATATTTTGTTTTATTGGACTAAAAAATCTATTTTATCTTTTTGTAACTAAAATAACCCCAAATCCAACTCAACTCAACCCTTCTTTTCAAACTAAGCCCAAGGCTTACAAACTCTTTTCTAGAGTTCATTGAGATTTTTGGCTATAACTCTTTTCTAGAGTTTTTTTTTTTAAATGACAAATTTTAAAATTTTTTTTTTTTTTTTTTTTTTTTGAACTTATAAACTCTTTTAAAATGATGAAATCTTGTAAAAAGAAGAAAAAAAATAGATTTATATTTTGTGTGACAAATTTACCCCTTCACACATTTTCTCTATCTTTCTCATCTTTCTCTCCATCAGTTTGTCATCTCTCTTTCTCTCTATCTCACTCAGCTCTTTCTTTCTTTCTCTCTCTTTTTAAGAGCTCTATCCACCACCACCACCATTTCCACTACCACCATTACCATGACTACCACCACCACCGTTTCCATCACTTTCACCGTCTTTACCACCTTCACCGTCTTCACCACCACTATTTTAACCACTAGCGTCATTCGTCACCGCCACAACTACTATTGTTTCGACCACAACCATCTCAACCACCGACGCCATTCGATGCCATTGTACCGTTAACAAACACCATCGTCATCCTAAACTTCCAAGACCTCAGATCTGAAACCTATCATCTTAGATCTATATTCTCTCTCTCTCTCTCTCTCTCTCTCTCTCTTTTCCTCTATCTCCTCATCATGCTCTATTTTTCAGACAATAAAAGTTTATACTAGTTTGAACCAGATCTGAGGGAATATATGTGCTCTCTATCTCTCTATTTCTCTATCTTTTTCTCTTTCTCTTTATATATGTATATATTTTTATTTTAGTGCTTTTTTTTTGTTGTTGTCATTATCATTTTGAATATTGATATTGAGATCTCAAAACGAATATGTGATTTTAGTACGTTCAATAGCGAAATAGTAAAATTTTACTGTTAACGTTATTAATTCAATATTTGGACTAATTTCTCATTTAATATCTATCTGAATAATGGTAATAATTATAGTAAGTGTAGTGGTCAGTGATACCAATGGAAAAAATTCATTATTTATATGTTTAAAATAAACAGTAAAATTTTACTGTCCAAATTAACAAAGTAAAATTTTACTGTCTAATAAAGTAAAATGACAGTAAAATTTTACTGTTGCCAAAGAATCTTGTTAGAAAATTTTCGCCGACCAATAGTGGTCGCCGAAAAATTATCACCGACCAAGGTAATCAATCATAACGATTCCGGTTTAAACCCGACCCGTTTATTGCTTTGGATTCGAGATATCTTATCTTGTATCACTGTTCGTGTCATTATTCATCTTGTACTTCATTGAGTTTTACTATTGGAGTATCATTGTCATGTTTGGAATAGGTTGGTAACTTGTTTTTCAAAAGAAATGATGCCCAAATTTTCACTTGTTCGCTCGAGCGAACTTTCTTGTTCTCAAGCGAACTTCAAGAACTTCTAGTATTTTTGCAGGTTTGCAAAACTATTGCGAGTATGGCATTCACATTCTTCGCTCGAACAGTGTTTTTTGCGCTTGACCAGTCCTTCTTGAGCCCAAGCGGTCTTTTGGAACTCTTAGTACTTTTACAGGCCTAGAAAAGTACTGGGAGATGGAATTCTTCACTCGAGCGATTACTGTTCACTCGAACGGTCTTTCTTGTTGTGTCTAGTCGCCCGAGCAACCATTCCTGCACTCGAGCGGTTTGCGCTTATATCAGGTTGTAAATATCACTTTTTAGATCACTTTTTCACTCCCCTCTCTCTCTCTCTAAATCTCAGATCTTCTCTCTCTCTCTCTTTAGTTCTTGAATATTTGGCCCAAATACACCTTGATCCATCCATTTCTACACCCTAGTCCCTTTGATAAAATGGTAGAGCTGTAGACCGCCTAAACTCGCTCCGCACGCGAAGGCGCGAATTGGGTTCTTAGCTACTATAGTTCGGACTCCCGTCACGGTTCTGAATTTAATCTCACAATGCAATGTAAGACTGATAAATCACCAAGAGTCCAAATCCGGCAATTGGTTTTGAAAAATCAATTTTGAATCAAAAGTGCCAAACATGGACTGCTTTGCCAGATTGCAGAGTCGCCACCTAAATATTTTGTTTTGGGAAATTTAGGAAACGCTGACTCGTGCCTAAGGCCATGTGTTCGTCATCACCAAAGTTGCCTCGGCTTAGGAACTTGGGTACGAGAGGGGAAAGTCCTGAAATGAGCACTCCCCGCTCGCCTGATCAAAGGATCCGGCTCTACTAACATGACATGTTGTTTTTGAAAACACATGTGTTTCTTATTCCGGTTATTAATCTAACTTACTACGTGATGCGCACAGCATACAAGTATAGACTAAATCGCTCGATTTGGAACAAAACATCTCATGTTTGTTTTGAAAATGGTTTGAAGGTAATACTCGCAAGTAGGCTAAAACGCGGATTTGCACCAAGCAAGGTGGGCTTAAAACATGATGATTTGCCACTTCAAGATGGGCTTAAAACTCATATTTTGATGAATTGTTCAATTCAAGCAATGAAGCCTTCATCCACAGGCATTCATGCAGTTAAACACTTAGCCTCATGGGCAAGCATGCTATCATGGCAGTCACTTACACACATGCAAGGATGCTAAAGTATAAACATTCACAGTATACTCCAAGCCAAAACAGAAGCTAGTTAGTAATCAATGCATGATCCTAGCTATGTTAACAATGCCTAATACAACACATGCAAAATGCAACTAAAATATGCTCGCTGGCTAAATGGCATATGAATGCAACAATTTGATACATGTATTCAAATGGGAATTGAAATACAATGCAGTTTGAATGATGCGCCGAACCCAGTGCATGCAAGACAAATGAATGATGCACGGCATGCAAAGAATAAGTATGCTAATTGAGATATGCCCTAAACTAACCATCGAAAGCTGATAAGTAAAAGGGAGAAAGAAATGGGGTTGGGATACATGCATCACACACACGCACATTTATTATAACATTTGCCTCTCGACGGAGGGTCCGAATAAATCAACTAACTAGCTACGCTAAGCTAATTAATTACAAACCGAAACTAATTAACTATTCCTAGTTAACTAATTAGTTATTACAACACAAATCAATTAGTTAAGCACGTTAACTAATTAAGTACAAAACCGACGAACTAGCTAACTAAGTAAAGCAGTTAAAAGAGGTCCTCGGGGTGAGAGGTACATGCATGCTCGATTGCCTCGCTCGAAAATCCATTACTATGCCCAGAATTGCCTCTGTTTGCATTGATTTGATCTCTGAAAAGTGCACTAACTTCCAAATTGCTTCTACTCCAACATGGGAACCTCCTAGTGGGCTGCCGACCAGAAAAGGGGCTGTAGACCACCTGTAGGCCAGAAAAACTGTTGTAGACCAGAAAAACTGGTCGGTCGACCACCTTCGCTGGTCTACCGACCAGAAAGTTTGCTAAGCTCCAGTTTTGCTGCAACAGAGAACAAGAAAGGGCATAGCAGTGTATTTGCAAGATATGTGTGCACAACCACCCTCCCTATCATTTCTTAACCTCAAGGGATTACGGAACTCGACTCTCGGGCCACCAACCGAGCATCGCAATGCATGATGGCCGAGAAGCCAAGTTTGCATAAGTCAATGTCAATGAATGCACAAATAACCACATAAGGGCCTCCACCTCTATCATGCTTGATCAAGAGGGTCGGCGACTGAGAAATGAGGCGCATTTCATCACTTCAAGTATGAAACGCCCCTCGTTCCTCATGTTTGATCAACATCCGATCAAACACAATGCAATGCAACACACATGCAAACAACATACTTATCTAACAATGTTAATGTGGCATGCACAAGGTTCTAACATATGAACAATGCGTGCAAGACATGTTTAGGAGCTAAGGCATCAAGGCAAGTGAAGTGCATCATACATGAAGCATGCAATACCAAGTTTAAATGGCTAAACCAACTATGGACAGACCTAAACCATGCCAAAATAGTGGCCTAAATGCGCTGAGATGGTAGCATGAAAGACAAGAATATGATGTTCATGCATTACCATGAACAAAGCATAGAAGCACAACTCTCAAACGTAATGAAGAAGTGACAAATGTGAGAGTGTAGCTACACTATATGCACTGAAAGCATGTGTGAAATGATGCCAAATCATCCAAGCAACACAAGCATAGCATCCTAAGGACCTTGAATCATTAGGCTAGTCAAAGCTATTGCACTACAACCATGCATGACAAATCGCATATGACCCAAACTACTCAAAACAGAGTTGAGGCATGCTAAATCAAGCCGAAAGCATGCTAAAACATAGGCTCAAAAGGGAAGGAAAGCATGTTCAATCATTGGCTCATAAACAGGGCATAATGCATAACCCTCAAGGGCAATGAAAGAGTGATAAACATGGGAGTATAGCAAAGACATAAGCTCTAAAATTACATTCCAAATGATGCCAAACCATGCATATATCACAAATGAGGCATGCTAGGAGGCTCAAAGCTTAAGGCTAGCAAAGGTACTTGTACCATAGCCACATCAAGCAAACCCCAAAGAGCCAAGATGACTCAAAACAATCCCAAGGCAGGTCAAAACAATGCTAAAACATGCATGGAGTAGAGCTAACACATGTTAGAATGGGAGGCATAAAGCATGACGCATGCAAGGCCAATCAGCATAATTACACTACACATACCAAAACCAAGCATGAGATGACTTCAACAACAAAATTAGAGTTATAATATGGTAAAGTAACACCAAAAACACACTGAGATAGTAGCCCAAAAGCTTAGGCAAGCATGCATGCCAATTAGCTCATGATTGAGGCATAAGGCACAACTCTCCAAAAGCATTGAAAGAGCGAAACATATGAGGGTATGACAATGAAACATGCTCTAAAATCATATATCAAATGATGCTAAATCATGCAAATAGCCCAAGCAATGCATGCTAGTGGACTCAAAACACCAAGTTAGTGGAGGGGCTTCACACTATGGCTATACAAAGCAAAGCATACATGATCAAGACTACCCAAATCAGACTTAAAGCATGTGAAATCATGGCAAAAGCATGCTGAAATAGAGCCAAAACAAGCTAGAACCATAGGCCAAAGTAGTAAGCATGCTAGGCTAGTGAGTGGAATTGCACTACAAGTGCAAGGAGCATGCAAGAGGTAACCAAACCAACCCTAGATGGAGCTATATCATGGCAAAACAAGGCCTGAAACATGCTAAGATAGGGGCCCAAGAAGGTAGAAAAACATGCTAACTTGGTAAGCTAATAACACATGCAAACAAAGTACAAAAGGGGGGACCACCCCCACCTATTTTGGGTCCCAAAACACACTTTCCACCACTAAAATTCCTCTGGAATTCAGTAGTTAAAATGCCAAGAGAAGGTGATCTCAAAGGCCTAAAGAGATGGCACAAAACAAAGCAAAACAAGGCACACAAGAGGGTAAAACACCTCCAACACCAAAGAAGTCTTAAACAACCATCTTAAGCACTTAAAAACAAAAGTTTTTGTAGTTGCAAGTTAGGCCTAAAACATCATGCAAATAGGGCCAAATAAACAATGAAAACAAAGCTTTAAAGAGGCTATTACTCACCCTTGAAGCACAACTTTAAAACAGCAACTTCAGAGACAAAAACCAAGCCAAAACCACTCAAATGCAACTTCCAAGAACCTCAGCTCAAGAGTAAAGGTGTTTCACTAGGTGTTTGTGTGCAAAAGTGTGAAGAAACAACACTTTTAAGCACAAATATAGAGAGAGAGGGAGAAATATAGAGAGAGAGGGATATGTTTAGCCCTAAAATTTCTGAACCTCTGGAAAGAGAGAGGGACCCTCCCTCTCATAGAATTCCAAGCCTCAAGCTTGTTGAACAAGCTAGAAGCTTGGTGCAATCCCTCCATACGTGTATGGAGGATGCCTTCTGTGCCCAACAGCTGGCACAACTGGTAAAGAAAATATCTGCAGAAAGTGCAGAAAGGCCGCCGACCAGTTAAAGTGGTCGGCCGACCACTCCCCATAGTCGACTGACCACAAAAAGTGGTCTACAAGGAATAAAATTGGTCGGCAAGGGAGGAAGAGGGTCTACGGAGAGAGTAGAAGGTGGTGGCAGGCTGTCGACCACCTTAGGTGGTCCACAGACCACCCACCCTAGCTGGCCGACCACCAAAAGTGGCTGGCAAGGAAGAAAAGTGGTCTACAGGGGGGGAAAACTGATCTACACCCCTGTTCCACCCTCCAGGCAAAAGGATAACAAGGTTTGGTTAAAAAACAAACCAAAAAGGAAGCAAGACAAGAGTCTGCAAGGCGAGGCACTCAGCCGGAAGCCTCGAAAACTAGTCTACGGGCCACTACAAGTGGCCTACAAGAGGGAAAGGTAGCCTACTGCTACAAAAAGTGGCCTACAGGCCTTTGTCTCCCTCTACGCAAAGGCAGCAAGGCATGGTCCAAAAACCAGGCCAAGAGAAGAAAGTTAAGAGGTCCTGTGACAAGGCGCTCAGCCGAAGGCTCCGGAAACTCAAAACGAGCACAAACATGCACAATCACCGAGTGCACAGACGATGACGTCTGATTCTTAAGGTCGGTCAAAAATGGGGTGTCTACAAGAGCTCGTTGAGGGCTTTGTTCTAATCGAAGAAGTTTGCATTTTCGGCTTCGTTGAGATCTACCCATCTTTTCTTTGAGGTATGGATTACTTTGACTCTTTTTATGATTTTTAACTTAGCTATTTGTCTTTCTAAACAAGATTGTGATTTGGGATTTTTTTGATAAAATCTAGGATTTGGGTTTTGAAATCAAAAGAGGGGTTTTCAAAATGGGTTATTGTATATGATTGTGGTTTTATAAAAATGATTAGGTTGTGATGGATGGTGACTTTTATCCATAGAGATTGATTTTTAAAGAAATGGGGTTTTTGCCCTAAATGGTGAGAATTTGATTTTGTAAAGAGAAAATGAAATTGATGTTGGTTTTATGGAATTTGAACAATGATGATGATGAGAATTTAGTTGGATATGAATTATCACTCCTAATTGGAAATGTTAGAAAGTATATCTGTGTTAAAATTTAATTATCTGTTTAGAGATATCTGTTTTGGGCTATCGGCGGATGATAGCTATGATTGTTGTAGAAATTGCATGAGAATTAAGTGAATTGAAACTATTTTCTCATCCATCTACATTGAGCATTGTGGCATATTTAACAAATTGATAATGTTGTTGTTTTGAGAAAAATGGAGTAAATACCTTGGTAAATCTGGGTAGAAGTGTAGTTGTGGTATTATGTTGGCATGTGTGTCCTTGGTGAAAATCCAGAAACCTGTGTGGTTAGGTGTCGAGCCTTCTAGTTAATACCGATAAAAATGACAAATTGGTAATGCTTGTAGCCTACTTGCAGATACGTCCTAGAGACTCTCAGTGTCGTATCCACTACCCTATTTTTTATTAAAAAGGAATTGATTGCATGAACTATGATATAAACTTGGCATAGCATGGTTTTGAAAAGAGATATAAAATGTTTTGACACAAACATTACATATGTATTCACCTTATAACTTTGTTAAGATTCATACACTGTGTTGGAGTATCTTTACTGGGCTTTCGCTCACCCTATGTGGAAAATCATTTTTAGGTGGTGATAATATATCTCTGCCATGGCAATAGCTTAGGAGGATTTGGAACAAGAGCTTTTATTTTGGATTAATGTTGTATTTATTTTGGACAAGCCTAGGGCTTTATTTGTATTAAATTTAAACTTACTTTTGTTGTAATCAAGCACCATCTTGGAAAGTTGTAGCCAATAAGGCATTACTATATCTGTTTAATTCTTATTTTACATATTTTGCTACGACACATACTATAGATTCAGGGTTATGACTTGTGAATGTATTACTGCATGTGTTACACTTTTGTAAAAAGATGAAACCTCATGAATAGGAGAAGACTATATTCTGTCATTTGTTAGTAATTAATATCTGTTGTGGAATGATCTTATTGTAATATTTTCAGGGCGTTACATCAACAGTGGCCGGCGATGGTCGATGATGGTAGACAATGGTCAGTGGTGGTTGTGGTAATGTAAGAAAAAGATAAAAGTTTGAGGTATTATTGTCATATTTTTTAAATATTTTGAATTTTGTCTTTTATCAATAAAGTTTGAAATTAAGACACTTATTACCAAAAACCCCTTTTAAGTTTAGGGGTTGTTTCACATGATTTAAATAAATGAATTTTTTAATTTTTTTTTTAAAAAGATGTATAGAAAAATAGAGAAGTGATATGATCAAAAAAGATAAAAAGATAAAGACTCTGTTTAATTTACTTTTCCAATCACAATTTGATAGCCCAAAATCCAAAAACCTATTTGGTTTAGGTTTTTAAACATGTATTCAACTCAATAATTTAAAAACTCTTTCAAAATTAAAACTAAATAAGTTATAAATTTTCAAACTTTTTTCAAAACTCATAACCAAACAAATTTTAAATTTGGCCTTGTTTGGTTTGTGTTTTGAGATATTATTTCAAAAATAATTTTCTGGAGAGAATTTAGAAATTTTGAAAATTTGTTTGATTGTATATTTTGAAAATAGTTTTGGAGTTTGGAATAATTTGATTTTTTTTTTTTTTGGGTAGTTGAATAGATGTGTATGAGAGAGAAAAAAAATGATTGAAAAAAAGAGAGGAGAGAGAGAAAAAAATGATTGATTCATGTGTAGTGGAAAGAAAAGAGATTTTGGAATTTAAAAATCTTTTTTTTTTTAAGTATCAACAAAATATTTTTTTATGTTTTAGATATATATAGGCGATCCAAAAAATATATACGTAAACAATAAACAAAATGTGAAGAAATGAAAAACAAATGTAATAAATATGAAATATTTTAAATTTATATAGATTGAGTGGATATAAATTAGAAAAACAGTTTTAAAATTTTAAAAACGTTTTTACGAACTAATATATACATATGAAACTCACATATTATATTAGATTTATTTAAAAAGTACATTTGTTATAAATTAGTAAATTTGAAACTGCTCTGCTCATCTATAGTTAATACATATATATTTCTTAACCTCTAATGAAATATCAAAATAAAAATGAGTGTAAGAGAGATTTAAGAGTAAAATTTGTTATAAATTAGTAGTTATATATATGAAAAATATTATGTAAAATTAATTTGTGTTATATATATGAAAAACATTATGTAAATTAGTGTTATATATTATGCAAATTCTTGATAATTGGTTAAAAATATTTTTCAATATGTCCCAAACCATGATTTGGTTATTTGCCAATCTGCCAATCTACTATTTGATTTATAATTTTACTTTCAAACCGTCCAAACTGCACCGTACCGCACACACCCTTAATCTCATTTGTGGTCCAAAACCCTACCCTCTTAACAATGAAATAGCTCTACAACATTACTAGGTGTGACCATGTCATTAAAGCGAATCAACAATCTTCACCTTTCAACTTCCTCATCCACTGTCGAATCAACGATCAACCACCATTGGCTTCTTTGTGCCTTTGCCGAATCAACCTCAACCACTATCCTAAAACCAGCAATATGGAATTGCGTGAAATCTATTGCAATTGTAATTCATCGAAGGCTTCAAGTGCATCCTTTTGTTAAACCTACCATTAAGGCTAAGTTTGGCATCCCATAAAAAATCCAAAAAGTCAAAAAGTCACTATCCTATTTAAGTCCCATCATCTTATTTAAGTTACATTACAACTCTACCACATCACTTCAAACCCAACTCATATTTCATAAAAAGTCAAAAAGTACACTTATTTAGAACATCCCAAACAACCCCTAAATCCATGTTATGTTGCAACAGTCCTAAATTAGAACAACTTAACTTCCATCCATCTTTGAAGTCGTTAAAATTGATCCCACCAAGTTTCCTAAATTAGAACAACTTAACTTCCATCCATCTTTTTGAAGCCGTTAAAATTGATCCTTCCAAGTTTCCAACCATGGTTAAAACCATTGCTATTCGACTCATTCTACTTTAAATTGCTTGACTGGTTCACTGAGTTAAGTTCACCACCAACTTTGATGTCAAAGTTCCCCCTCTCCTCAAGCCTCTTCAACGCATATGAATTGGTCCAAATCAAATTGAAATCCAACTCATTATTCTGCTTTGAATTACTTGATGGATTCACCTATTCATATGCAAATCGCTTCAAATCAAATTGTTGAGAGAGAGAGATTGTCCAACTTGTTTGTTTAAACCCTAAGTTTATTGTTGAATTGCTAGAACAATTGTAGATTAGAACTGCCAAGAAGGTTAATTGGGGATTGAGTGAGATTTGTTAGGGTTGCGGATGTATGCAAGCTCCAAAAATGTTGTCTTGGTACTAGAGGGAAAATGTAAGATGAAGGGGGTAACAAGTTGATAATGAAGGTTGGAAGGAAGGTTGTTGGGTGTTTGAGCACAAAGAGAGGTCTAGGCCCAGCGAGAAAAAGAGGGGGCAAGGAATCAAAAGGAAAATAGAAGAAAACCCATTAATTGGAATTACGATGTTGGTAATAATGTTGCCATCTATGTTGATTTGGGTGTGTTTTGGGGTTGATTGATAGTCATGACGAGGAGTTTTTTGGCGTATCAATTCTAACAATGGGGAGACGTGGTGTTAGTTTGGGTTTTTTTTAGAATGGGGCATTTAATTGTCCAAAATCTGTCGATAGTGATTGGGTGTTGCTATAAGTGTGAAATGTGATGTAGTGTTGGGTGCTAAGAGGGAAGATGTAAGCTTGAAGGAAGGGACTGTCATGGCGATGATGGTGGTAAAGGAGATGAGGGGTGAGCTTAAAGAGAGAGACTGGATGTGGTGATGATGCTAGTAGAGAAGAAAGAAGAGCAGATCAAGGAAACAATTTGGGTAGGTAAAAATGATGATGGCAATTAACTAATTTTCTTTAAAAAAAAATGAAGGGTAAGATGGACATTTTATCATTTCTATTAGCCTTATCAAAAAACAAAATCTGACAAGAGGTTATGGTAATTTTTAAAACTACATGAGATAAAGTATTTTAGACAGATCTCATAGGAGTGATTGTAATTTGCACTAAAATTTAAGACAGTGATTCAAAAATTTTGGAGAGCAGAATCATATTGCAGATGTTACAAGCCTACAACTAGGGATGACCATTTTTCTCCGTCCCACCCTGCCGCCACATCCTCCATCTTACCCTACACAGATTTTTCCCTCTCTGATAAAGAAATGAAGCGGGGACGAATTTTGCTTTCCATGTCCCATTCTAACCCACCCATACCCTAACCCCATTTATATTTACTAAATATATATGTATAATATATATATATCATTTAATTTTTTCAATATGATAAAATTAAAATTTTAAAAATAACACTTAATATTCATTTTTACTCATTTATTTATCATCTTACATATTTTAGTTTTCATTAATTATATACCATTTGTAAACACAAATTTCGTATCCTGCAATTAAGAAACAAATGCACAAAAAAATTAATTTTATTTGATAATAATAAATGGGTACAATCCTTTTTAAGTTGCTCTATTACAAAAGAGTAGATCCTCCGATTCGATCTCCGAAATGGGTTGCAATCCAACGGCTGTAGAAACTTGTTGTTGAACTAGACAAGTTAATGAATTTCCTCATGTCTTCTATGGAGAAACTTGGAGAAAAGAAGCTTGATCGAGGGCTTGAATGGCTTGATCGAGAACGAGCGACCAAATTTGTATTTGTAACTTAAAAGAATTGGCACAAATTTGGAGTGCTTGATAATCCTCTCTTTTAAGTTTAAGGAACTTTAGAGAGAATTTTAAGATAGATTCTCGAGATTGCTTAAGAGCTTCCACGACCATTAGCCAAAAACAATGTCCCCATCCTCATAGTGAGAGCCTCTATTTATAGGCTTTGGAAAGAAGAATTAATTTTGGAAACTCTAAAATTGATTTTAATTTCCAAAAAAATAGCATCTTATTTCTTATTTTATGGACATGATTTGTATTCAAATTCAAATTTGAACTATTCCACCAAATTTAGACAAAATATCTTTGTGGGCCCCACACTTTTGGGCTGACCAAATTATCAAAATAGGTTCACTTGTTTTTTAGTGTGACCTATGATTTAAAATGGGTTAAGATCCATAATTTTAGTAGGACCCACATCTATTTGAAAATTTTGACCATCTTAATTTTGATCAATCAAGAAAATTTTATTTGTCTTGATTAATCAAGCGGCGTTCAAGACACGTAAAAATTTGAGTGTCTACAAATTGCCCTCACTTCAAAACTCTGGTTTGATGCTTGCTTGCTAATATCAAAGGTGAGGTTTGAAGTAGATTGGTCATATTCATGAGGTGAGGATTTTAATTTGGTCATGCTTTGTTTTTTTTTTTTTTTTTACTATTATTTTTATTGTATGCATGAGCAGCTCGTTTCTCCTCATATGAAAATAATAATAACAAGTATGCTAGGGTTTGCGCAACCCCGGTCTTGTGCAACCTATATGCATAACTTGTATATATGGATGATAAGGGGTTGTATTCTTTGTGTTGCCGCTTGACTTTGTACTCATGTTGATAAAATCAAAGTTCAACATCTCATCACATACAAGCATAGCAGGAGATTGTAGAGTCAATCACACTGACAAAGTAAGAATTTTTAAAAAAAAATTTTATATCATTAGGTATTCATGTACACAACACTCATGATTCCACAGCACCATCATTTTCTCTGTTTGGTAGGTGTATATGATGTCACCATCAGTATCACATGCTTTGAATAATCTTTGACCTTTTCATTAGTTGTCTACTTGTTTGCACAAACATGTGCATCACCATACTTATGCATGACTTGATGGCCTACATATATGTGTAGTTCAACTATGTGCATCAATGCATTAGAACTCCTGCCAATCACATACTAGATCGGTTTTTTTATTTTTTGTTTTTTTTAACCTTCTTTGCAAATTGTATTTTATTATTGCCTATAAGAATAATGATTTTGTAGGAATAATTGAGTAATATATCCCACTACCCTTTCACCATAATTGGTTATTTTGACTTATATAGAGAGATGCGTCTATCGAGCTAGCTGCTTGGATATTAGACTAGCAAAGTAGACACTTCCACCACTACCCATTCGACTATAGGTTATTAGTTTCACTCATGTGGAGAAATGTACCTATCAAACTAGTCGCTTGGATATTGGACTAGTGAAGTAGACACTTCCACCACCACTCATTCGACCATAGGTGATTAGTTTGACTCATGTGGAGGAATGCGCCTATCGAGCTAGCTGCTTGGATATTGGGCTAGTGAAGTAAACATTTCCACCACCACCCATTCGACCATAAATAATTAGTTTGACTCATGTGGAGAAATGCGCCTATTGAGCTAGCCGCTTGGATACTGGGCTAATAAAGTAAACACTTCTACCACCACTTATTAGACCATAGGTGATTAGTTTGACTCATGTGGAAGAATGCGCCTATTGAGCTAGCCACATAGATATTGGGCTAGTGAAGTAGACACTTTCACCACCACTCAATCGACCATAGGTGATTAGTTTGACTTATGTGGGGGAATGTGCTTATCAAGCTGGCTACCTGGATATTGGGCTAGTGAAGTATACACTTTCACCACCACCCATTTGACCACAGGTGATTAGTTTAACTCATGTGAGGGGAATGCACCTATCAAGCTAACCGCCTGGATATTGGGCTAGTGAAGTAGACACTTCCACCACCAACTATTCGGCCATAGGTGATTAGTTTGACTCACGTCATGATTATATATCATATATGTCTCTCCACAACGCATGCATTTTTTTTTTTTAAATTGTTTGGCTTTGTCACTTAATGATGGTGTACTTTAAGACTTTTAAGAAGGGATAATTGACCATTCTCGAAGACTCTAGTGATGCTATTGAGGAGGGGACTACTCTTCCAATTCTTTCTCATTTCCTTGGTGCTTGGAGCTTGAAGTTTGAGCAGCTTGATGGTTCTTTTCACTTGGTGTAATGGGCTCACAAGACTTCGTGTCAATTTGTTGAAGGCCTATCACACTCTAGGATTTTATTATTAAACTCATCTAACCATGAATAAATTGTGGATCTTGGCTCATTTTCTACCCTTGGGCATGCTGTTCGGGCCTAAAAGGTGGCATGGGGCACTATTTTCAAGGCCATAGCAGAGCCTTCTTTTTGTGAAGAATATTAGGAGTGGTTGGAGGATGTACTGGGGCAACATCATCAAGTACTATAGCAGACATGTATTTATGATGCAATTTATGTTTTATTGTTCTCATATGACTAGCTACATAGTGCTATACGGGCCTTTTGTGAGTTTTGGTGTCCGTCCACTAATACCCTTCATATTTTCATAGACGAAATGTCTATTTCGCTATGGGATTTGCATCAGCTTAGTGGACTTCCTATTAGGGGTGCAATATATGATGAAGTGGTGCCAAATGCCCAAGAGTTGGCCGGCAATATGAGGGACACGAATTTCTTTCTTTCTATCAGTTTCGGTTATTTATTCCTTGTTTGCCATCGACTTTGCAATGAGTCGAAGAAGAATGTGGTGAGGATTACTAGCTGGATAAAATTTTGGTTTAAAGGGAAGTCAAGTACCATAAATCAACGAAGAGGGCTTCACGGAATAAGACTCAATGTCCTAAGGATACTGGCAACCCTTCTAATATTATTAACACAACTCGGTCTCGAACAGTGCAAGGGGACTATAACTCGTCTTTCTGCGCTCCTTTTGGAAGGCGAATAGTCCTACAGTTTGGACTCCACTTATGGTTCTGAATCTGCTTTCATAAGTGCAATGTGAAATAGTGAAAACACAGAAAGAGTCTAAGTCCAGCAATGCTTTTTGGAAAATCAATGTTTTGAATCAAATGCCAAAAATGGACTGCTTTACCAGATTACAGAGTCGCTACCTAAATATTTTTGGAAAATTTAGAAAAATCGAGACTCGTGTGAAAGGCCATTACTCCGTCATCACCAAAGTGTCTCGGCTCGAGAACTCAGGTACGAGAGAGGAAGGTCATGAATTGAGCACCCCATTTGTCCGATCAAAGATCGGCCTCTACTAATCATGTTGTGATTTTTATTTACATTATATGCTATTGTTCCGGCTTATTAGCTATTTTTACTATGTGATGTGCACACAAGGTATAGACTAGTTTGCAAGAATTGGAGCACTTGATTTCATGTTTTGTTTGAAATTGTTTTGTGAATTTGCCACATGAAAAAGTGGGTTAAAATGGACATTAATCAAGCCATCCCAATTCAAGCAACTAACCTTTATCCATAGGCATTCGAACAATTATATCATTTAAGCAATTAGCCTCATGGTATTCATGCTTTGACATAGCAACACAAACATTCAATGCAAGATGCCAAAGCAATAAAAGCTCACCTAATACTCCGAGCCAAAATAGGTAAAAGAGTTAGAAAAATATGCATTTTCCTAACTTTATGCAATATGATTAATGCAACGCACACATTATGTATTTTATAGGCTCGGCTATGAACATGGCATATGATTGCATTCAAGACATGCAAGAGAGCACGTATTTTAGTAATGAGTTTGAACATTTGATATCGGGTTAGCATGATGAGCCGAGCCTTAGATGCATGTAAGACAATGGATGTAAAGCATAAGAATGCTAATGAAACGTGATGCCCTATACTAACCATCATAAGCAAGTAAGTAAAAGGGAGAAAGACATGGGGTTGGAAGACATACAACTTATTATAACATTTACCCTCATGCAAAAGGGTGTGAATCAAAGTCCAAAGTCAGAATTAAACTAACTATTACAAACCGAATAAATAAATAAGCAAGGCTAATTAACTAGCTAACTATGTTATTACAACAAGGATAACCACGATAAATAAACTCGCTATTTAAACTGATTAACTACAACAATTACAAAGGGACAATAATAACAATTACAACACTAATAATTAATGAGACTAATTACAATAAACAATATTAAAATAATTACAACGATGATCATGATGTAAGCGAGGATGTGCAAGGATTGCATGTATGCATTTGCCCCAGGCTTGCCCTGTTTCACCTCAGCCACTACCCTTTATTTTTTGCAAAAATACATTGCTGACCAAACATTGCGGACTGGCTAGCCCTCAATGAAGCCCGGTCGGGCCTAAAGAAGGCCGGGCGTGCCTCAATTTTGTGTAAGACTCTGTTTTGTGTATTGAAATGAAAACAGTGCAGACAGAGTTATTCAAGCTCTATTTGTCCCTTCCTCCCTTCTCTATTATAAGAAAACCTCGAGAGAATGTTAGAATTGTTTCCAAAACCATCAATGAGCAAGTTGATTGCTTGATGATTTCAGATATAATTTTGGACAAAAATTAATGAATGCAATGAATATGACCACTCCTCCCTCTTTATCATGGAATGAACTCAAAAAAAAGGGAAGTGGAGACGCTTCAAAGATCATCAAAATGTCATGAATTAGCGTATGACAACAATTTCCTCGATAAACTTGGCATAACGTCCGGCCAAGCCCAAGCAATATGACTCATTTTCTTTATGTGTGTTAGTTGCTTTTAAACCAATTCTCTTAGTTATTTCCATTCTTTAGTCCATTTGTCCGAAGTGATGATTAAATCCTCTAAAAGGAGAGGAGCGTCAAACAAGAAGTAATTCTCAACATGAAAGAGAGATTATGCCATTAACAGTGAATCTCCATAGAGATTAAGCCATCAAGCGTGAATCTTTAGTTCATGTGTTGAATAATCATCAACCGATTGAAACAACTCTCAAATGAAAGAAAGGAATGGCAAGTTGACTCTTAAAATGAGGTCATTAACATGAAAGTTTAGACACAAAAAAGGGGGGGGGGAGGGGGCGCTAAGAACAACATAATGCAAGCTATGTACGAAGACCAATGCTACAACAAAGGAACTGATCAAAGCTTGAATCAATTAAATAAATTAGGACAGCTCTAAAACAATCTCTAATAAGCCAAAATAGTGGCTAAAAATGCAAGAAAAAAACTCAAAAGCTAAACAAAAAGTAAAGACAATAAAGCTATGTAAGCAAAAACAAGGAGGGATGGCCAACCCCTCCAATTTCAAGACTTCAAACCATGTTTTTTGGCCTTAGTTTAACTCTGAAAATTAGTTCAAAAATCAAAGGAAAAGAGTGTAAATGAACCAAGGGTTGAGCTATGAAGATATGTGTAAGTAAGGGTGTTAACCTTACCACCTTTGGTAGCTTATCCAAACCCAAGTTCCAATACTTAAAATGGATGCAAAACAGCCCAAGAATACAAGAAATAGATAGAAATGAAGTAAGCAAAAGCAAGAGCAAGAGTTGCAAGCTTATACCTATCAAAATGGAGTAAGCTTTGGTTGATGATCAAACTCACTCTTAACACACTCTCAAACTTGAATTATGTTTCTCAAGGGTCAACCAAGGCTCTAAGATGATTAGTCAGGGTTGTGTATGGTGTATATAGATGATATAAGGAAGGTAGGTTAACTCAAAGATAGCTTACAATGGAAGAAGGAGGAAGAAAGAGCTCTCTCTATGTATATAAGCTTTCTCTCAATTGTTCAACCCTCAAAATAGAGGTATATGGTCGTATTTATAGAATTTGAGCAAGAAACATCATAAATATCTTCAAAAATGGATAGCTGGCCGCCTGCCACCTAGAACAGTGTTTCTTGCTAGCAAAGCCCGGCCGGCCCTCAATAGCCACGGCCGGGCCTCAATGAATTCCCCTGTTTTCTATTTCAGCCTTAACACAGGGTGGCACAAGGTGTACAAATGAATTTCTTGGTATGATCAGTGGGAATATAGAAGGTTTAGGGTTGTTTCGAAGCTTAAATAAGGCTCCTTCGTTGAGACCTCGAATCACGCACAATTCCACTTTCATCATCAAGTGTATCGAGCAAAGCGCTCGAGCCTTGCTAGCGGTCAAAAATGGGATGTCCACGGGGACAAAGTCTTTAGGCCCTGTTTGATTGTCTGGATTGGATATAAGGGTTTGAGGATGATATGTAATACCTAAGAATAAAGATGAGATATAATATGTTGTATGATATGAGATGGATTATATATACTGCTATATTATGTTTGGTTCAAATAGGATATAAGATGAGATAAGAGAAGAGTAATTATTTTTGACCTTTGGATGAAAGATTCACTATATCCAATGGTGGGGGATATACAATACCATGGGGAGTTGGTATTGTATATCTCCCTTTTTGGGGGATATATTATCCGAACTCTCTATAACCGGAGCAACCAAACACGGGATATAGAGAGACAAGAAAATATGTGGGACCCACCTCATATTATATATGGTCCCCCCTCATTTCCGCCCCTTGTATACCCCTAACAAACAAGGCCTTAATGATTTGGGGATTGTTGGTGCGGCAAAGGGTGAGGCTTATTTGTTAGCTTTCTTTGTTTGTTGGTTGGGCTTTGTTCTACCTCGTGGGGATAGTGACTCGATTAGACCTGGGGTGTTTAAGGTTGCTAGTATGATGGCTCATGGTCGTTCATTCAGCCTTGACATTCCTGTACTTGCTAGCATCTACAAAGGGCTAAATAGAATTGCTTCTTCTTCTGATCTTGGAAAGTTCGATGCCATCTTCCTTGTCCATTATGTTTATGCTTGGTTAGTAGGGTATTTCAACACACACTTTAGTATTGATTCTGCATTGAAGCCCCGAATGATGAGATCTGCTGGTGAAAGGATGGCCAAACATTTTGAGGAGTTAGAGGCCTATGACTTATTTAAATAATGCAAATATATGACCTTGCACCGTTTGGTGTATAGCGAGGGCAATCCCAAGGAATTGGTCAATGATGGTTATCTTTCTAACTCAAATTTGAAGTACTTCATCAGCATCCATTCAAGCTATTTGACTCTACGAAGTTCGTCCACTGCGGTCATTAAGCCATTCAATCCTCATAGGTTTAACAGGCAATTTGGTTTTATTTAAGCCATCCTGGGCAAACTTAACATTGATCTTCAGGATGGTAGTTTACAGAACATTGTTTAGCAATGAGATTCTTGTGTTTGTGACAGTACTCATTATGTGTTACGGTTACCAGCGCATTTGATTTCCCATCTCATTCCACTACCAAGGCTTAATTGTCTTGGTGGTCCTAGCTTTATGTAGGCCATTTCTCCAACAAAGAAAATTCTATCCGAAGGAATAAATGCTCAACTTCACCAAATTAAGAGATGGTTAAAAACGAAGAAAAATGCAATTGCTAAGCAAAATTCTAATCTTAAGACCAGGAAATGGTTCGAGGAAGTGTTGATAGGACCCTTGGTGCAGTAGCAAATGAGGACCACAGTAACGGTGATCATAATTGGCGTCACTTAGGGAGAAAATCTGGTATTGGCACCGTTGGAAAGAACACCACTACTTTTAATAATGTGGAGTCATTTTTTATCGGCGTTCTTAGAACTTCTCAACCATTGGCTACCAGGGTTGTACTAGTAATGACATAATCTATTATTTGTCATTTCAATTTATTGTGCCTCATTTTTTTTTTCTTTTTTCTTTTTTTCTTTTTCTTTTTTTGACACCTATTTAATTCGTTTTGATGGTTGCCAAATGATGACTTTGATTTGGCGTCTGGCAATGAGGACATGAGACTTCTTGTTGAGTTCTTAGATAATGAAGAATCAGTTCATAGACCGTCAGCCTTTGATTTAGTGATTGGTCATAAGAGTTGTCTTTTAGTTGACCCAACTTTAATTATCCAAACCCCTTTCATTGCTTACTGCTCCTATATTGAGTCAAGTTGCACCTTTTGTGGCTTCTACCATTGATGTAAGAAGCCTGATCCTTAATGTTTGCCATTCAGCAGCTTCAATACTTGATAACCATATTAAAAGCTTATTGAGCAAAACTGCTATTCACAAAGTTCCAGCATTGGGCCCAAATCTTCAGAAGCTTTATGATGAGCTCTCAAAGCTTTAGGTAGACTATTCTTCATTGCAATGCTAGATTAAGAAGTACGTACAAAATGCTACTACATACATCTCTATGAAATCAGTGTTTACTCAAGAGATGACTTCAGAGCTACAAGATCAACGTTTGGCAGATGTCAATAAACGTGTTACTCGTGCTCTAGCTTTTGAGAATGAATGAATTAAGCAAGTTCACTCACTGAAGTCCGATTTTGGTAGCCTTGTAGCAAAGAAGGAATAATTATTAAAGGCGTTGGAACATTTAAATGAACAATCACAACAACTAGAGACTTCAATTAGTTTTACTAAAGCTGAAGTAGTTCAAAGACGAGTCATTGTTTCCACTTTAAGGGAAGAACATGCTACAATAGAAGCAGTTGAGGCGATAAGAAGTGAGGATATCGAAGTCACCAACAAGTTGGAGCAGCTCTTGAAAGTTGAGCACAGCGAGATCCAAAGTTTATCATGGTTGCCATGATTTATTATTATTATTATTATTTTTTTATTTTACCTTTTTAATGAAATGTAGCCCGGAAGCAAATACTTCATTATAAAATAATTGCTCTAGCAAACACTTTATTTATGAAATAAATATTATAGTTCAAAGCAAAATACTCTTATTGTAAAACTCATTAGTTTATTGATTTATTAGTCGTTCATAGTTTATACTCATGCGAGCCAAGAGTAGTACAAATTTTTTTTTTTTTCCTTTCTGTTAACAACTTTATTTTATATGGGCCAAGAGCATCATGTCATTTATGCTCATGCGATTAGGAACGTTACATTCTTATGGATAGTAACGCTTCAGGAACTTGCCATTGATTGGACCAACTCTTATACCTTCTTTATCAACAATCTTGTATGCTTCGTTAGTGTAGACTTCAGTCACTACGTATGGACCATCCCACTTGGACAAGAACTTGTTGCTGGTTCGGTAGGTAGTGATGATAGATCTTCAAACAGCCAACACCAATTCTCCAACTTGAAAAGACCGAGGTTTAACCTTCTTATTGAAAGCTTTGGAGAGTCGAACTTGGTAACACTCAAGTTTTTGTTGTGCTTCTAATCTCTTCTCATCTAATGCTTCTAATTTAGCAAGGCATAGTTTTGCATTCTCATCATCAGAGAGACCTTCCTGTATAGCTATCCTTATGAAGGAATCTGTTGTTCCAAATGAATAACTGCTTCAACACCATACACAAGGGAGTATAAGGTGGCTTGTGACGAGGTACGATGTGTCATACGGTATGCCCAGAGAGCTTCTCCAATTCTTTTATGCCAATCCCGCTTTGATTTAGCAACTACATTTTTCAATAGATTGCCCAAAGTTTTGTTAAACGCCTCTGAACGCCTCTGCCAATTCGTTGGCAAGTGCATTGTACATTGAAGAACTATGTTGCTTAAATCCAAACCTTTCACAAAGTTTGTCCATTAGACTGTTGTAGAAAGGCTTTCCGTTATCATTGATGATGTAGCGAGGCACACCATACCGATAAATAATGTGGGATTTGATGAAGTCAACAACAATTTCTTTCTTGATTGCTTTAAGTGGAATGACTTTAGCCCACTTGGAGAAGTAATTTGTGGCGGCCAAGATGTATAAGTAGCCTACAAAAGACTTGGTCAATGGGCCAACTACATCTAGACCCCATGCATCGAATGGCCAAAAAGCAATTGTCGGGTGTAAAGGTTCCGATGGTTGATGGATAAAGTTTGCATGAAACAGGCTTATCCATCAACCACTAGAAACAGGCTTATCTATCTCGCTAAGCATCCTGAGAGGATGGGCTTAGACATGACATACTTTATTGGGTCGGCTCTTAGAATAAGATGCACTGTGTGGGCTTAGAAATAGTGTCTTAATTTTTGAGAGGCAAAAACAAGCACCAAACACATCTTCTCAATAGGTGAGTACTTAAGTTCATTTTCAGTTAATCTACAACTCAAGTAATAGAGCGCTTGCTCTTTATTTTCTTCGTTATTTTGGGCAAGCATCACTCTAAGAGACTCTTCTTAAGCAACACTGTAAAGTATCAATGGTTTCCTCTAAATAAGAGCTACTAATATTGGTGGATGAAGCAAATATCTCTTAATACTATTGAAAACATTTTGACATGCTTGATCCCAAACAAATGGAGCCTCATTTTTCATCAATTGACTGAAAGGTTGACAACGACCTGCCAAGTTTGAAATGAATCTGTGGATATATGCCAAGTGACCTTAAAGGCTTCTTTTAGATTTTTTGGTGATGGCATCTTTTGTATAGCATCGATTTTGGACTGATCAACCCCAATGCCTCTATGTCGAACAATAAAGCGAAGTAACTTTCTAGATGTGACTCCAAATGCACATTTGAGTGGATTCATCTTCAAGTCATACTTTCTCAACCGGTTGAAAACTGCACGAAGGTCCTCTAGGTGATTTTCCATTTTCTTAGTTTTGACCACCAAATCATCAACATTAGGGGTGGGGGCGGGTCGGTTGCGGCCACGGAACCTCCAATCCGCCATCCGTCTGCCAGATGACGAATTGGAGAAAATCAATCCGCATCCGTCCGCCAATCCGGCAGATGTGGATTGAGCGGATTGGCGGTTTGGCAGATGGATGCGAATCGGTTTGGCGGTTTAAAATTTTATAAATTTTCAACATAATTCAACTTGTGCACTTCCTCAAAAAAAAGAAAAAAAGAAAGTATTACAGTCAATGACTTAAAAAAATATTACAATCAATGCATGCCTCATCCAAAACAAGAAAGTTTGAAATTTTAGAATATTACAATCACTGCATGCCTCATTGACATACTACAATCACAGCATGCCTCATCCATATACTACAACACAGCATGCCTCATCCACATAAAGTATTACAATCTGTGGTTCTTAAAATATAAAAACAATTCAAACTACCAAAACCATGAACAGAGCAGTAGTAGAGATTGTATGTCTCTGTATTGTTACATCTATATCTGTTTTTGAAAACAAAAACCAACCAGCATATATCATATTTTCTATTTATTATTTTTAGCGATAGATTTAAAAACCAAAAAATATAGATAAATAATACGTTTATTTTTTTCAATTCAAAAAAGATATTCAAGTTAAAAACTTTTTTTCAACAGAATATTTAAACTCTTTTTTAATTGAAAATACAAACAGAATATTTAAACAAACTTAAAACACAAAATCTTATAAATTACTAAGAGTGCTCGCGGTTTGGCGGTTCGGTTGCGGCCAAAGGAATCTCAAATCCGCCATCCGTCCGCCAGATTGGCGGATTGAAGAAAATCAATCCGCAATCATCCGCTTATCATCACGCATTCGTCCAAAATGCGGCGGATCGGTTTGGTTCGGTCAGTTTTGGCGGATCAGTATATCCGCTGCTCACCCCTAATCAACATAGCACTCAACAAATTTATGGGGCATGTCATCGAAGATCTTTTGCATGGCACATTGATAGGTGGCACTGGCTTTCTTGTGCCCGAAAGGCATCATTTTATAACAATAGATGCCTTTTTTGGTACGAAATGCAGTTTTCTCTTTATCCTTAGGTGCCATCCATATTTTGTTGTATCCTAAACACCCATCCATGAAGGATAACACTTCGTGTCCGGTAGTGGCGTTTATCATTAATTCTGTAATGGAAAGCGGAAAGTCATCCTTGGGACATGCTTCGTTCAAATTTCAAAAGTCGACACATATTCTAATTTGTCCATTCTTCTTGACTATCGGGACCATGCTTGATATCCATGTCGGATATTTTACTTCACGTATGAACCTAGCTTCGATCAACTTGTTGACTTCTTCTTCCACTTTGAGGATATGCTCAAGTCTAATGTATTGATAACCCTACTTTATTGGTCGCATGCCACGTTTGATCTCAAGGTGATGGACAACAACTTTTGGACTTAAACCGGGCATCTCCTTGCATGTCTATGTGAAGACATCTTTATATTCGAAGAGTAGTTCAAAAAATGTATTTTCTTCCTCAGGCGTTAAGATTGTTCCCATAAAGATTGGTCGAGGTTCATCAAGAGTTCCCAAGTTGAGTTCTTTCAAATTGTCAATAGTTGATTGCCCTCCATCTTCAAGTTCTAGAGGAGCTTCTTGGAGATCATCATCCTCCGAAACTGAGCTAGAATCATCTTCAACTGTTATATGGTGAGAAGTAACATGTTCAATTTCTTCTTCTCTTTTACTTTCTGCTTAAGTCTTAATTTTTCCAATTAGTATGATGGTGTGCCTTTTGACCTTAAACGGACCTTCAATACTAACTTCAAGTGGCGTTATGCATTTCACGCAAGAAGGAATCAAACTTCGAGTCTCATCATCCACCTTTGTAGAATTCAACTCAATTGTTGATTTGCTTCTCTTGTTCTTGCCTTTTCTAGGTGATGTATTCATATCACCAAGTCGAGCAAAAATGAACTTTCGTGACTAGGAAGTTTGTTTTTCATTTCCTTCCTTAGTAGTGCCCAATTTGTTAAAAATTGAAGGTTGAGAAGTTGTATATTCATCTGTTTTGTCAGCAGTGCTCAACCTATTAAAAACAAAGGTTCGAGGTGTAGGGGCTTCAATGCGGTCAAACATTAAGACTCGAAAAGTTGGGTTTAGACTTTTGTCTTCCCTCACTTCTTCCACAGTGATATGTCGTACGCCTTCTTTTTCCCTTTCCTCTTGGCAGAGATACGAATTGGTTCAGTTGGCATGAATCCAACTCCAGTCTTTGGAGGGCTCACCTTGTAGCCCTGTTGCCTTAACTTTTTCTGAGTCTCATTGAGACCATGAAGTTTCTCACCTGTAAGTTTAGGACTTAACTCTCCTAGTGATGAAGGATCAACAAAGTCATAACCTAACTTGCCTAGAAGCTTGTAAGCTTGTGGATGAAACCCTTTCATTCGTCTTTCATGTTTGATAGAATTTTGCGTAGGCCTAACAAATCCTTTTAGTGGAGGTTTAATTAGGCTTGACAACCCCACCTGTGGAATTGGTATTGTTGCATCTGCTTTTAGTATCTACAGATCTTCTTTTATTGCTGGGGAAGCAAGGTCTCTTCTAACTTTTACAGATGCCGTGAGTTCTTCAAATGGCGACTGTTCTGCTTTCCGTTGAGATTTTAGCACATACCTGAAGACTTTTGTCATTTCATGGCCTTTTGAGGATGAAGATTGTTTTTGTGGTGATGTAACCTCAGGCACTTTTTTCCCACTTGATGCGTCTTTCCTTGAGAAATCAAACACAACCTGCTTGTCTTCATTTATTTTCTTTTTTCTTGCAGAAGGGATTTCAGTTGGGATAACTTCAGGCATCCCATTGGAATCTAAATAAAATTTTGCATCAAGGAAGTGAGCCTCAGTTTCTGTAAATGACTTAGCATCATCTTTACTCCACCCTGGTCAAGTTTAAAACATTGATAGAGAGTTGATGCAACTACACCATTTCCACTGACCTAAGGCCGCCCAAGCAACAAATTATAGGACGTTCTTGCATCGATGACGTGAAACAAAGTACTGGCCGTAAGTTCTCCAATGGTGAGGTTCAAATGAATCATACCAATTGCACGTTGCCTTGTAAGAACCTAAATTTTTAGACAACTAATTAATTTGTTAATAATAATATTAAGTCAATTAATAGTGATTATTAAATTATTAAATTATAATGTCAATAGCATCATGATTAATACCAATATTAAACTCTTTTAAATAAATTTATTTATCTTTCTGTGATTAAATTTCTGTATCTAAATACAGTCGTGGAAACTAAATGAGTTAAATAAATAATAACTAAGTTAGTCGGAGGATAGTAGGAAGCAAAATATCTAGTGAATAAGTTATATATATACATTGATTTTATTTTGTACACACACACACACACACACACAAAAATCAGATTTTTTGGGTAGAGAATTCGGCCACCTTTCCTTCCTAAGGAGGCATGCTAGTGCATGCATACAAACACACTCAAGGCCTATACATTGTAGGTAATGTTTCCGAAGTTAAGAAGAAGAAAATAAATAAATAAATCTGCCTCCAAACTCCTATAAATATAACACTATTTTAGCCATTCTATTGCTACACACGGCTGCACAAGGGAAAGGAAAAGATAAGAAAAGAAAGAAAAGATGGAGAGATGAGAGGGTGCTTGGTGGTCACTATTTTGTAACTAATCTTGAAGATAGTTTGTAGAAGCTCTTAAGGTAAGAATACTTTACCTCTATCCTCCCTTAGATATTCTTAACTGAATTTATATATTAAATATAAGAAAGAGTATGCATTGTTATTACATACATAGTAAGAATAGCTCAATGCATGTTTACATTTTGATAGAATAAGAATTTCATGATTATATGATTTCTAGTCCTTTTGGCAAGCATAGATTAGATGGTTTAGCTACTAATTTTATCTTCTTATGTGTTCAAATATTCTCCATTGTTTGAAAAAATCTTGCATGAGGGTAAAATGAGATAAGGTTGGTTCACTTTTACTTGAAACTTATATTTTCTTTACTGTTTCAGATTTTATTGGATGAAAAATGCTCTAATAAATTGAAAATAACTCGTGTTTAAAATCTGTTTGTACGGGGAATATATATAGGTGTTCTATAGATGTGTAAAATTTTTATAAAATCATTGGACACCATTTCTTTACCGAAGTAAATATTTGTCCTAAGTGCTGCTTACAACACAGTAGAAACAGTGACTTCAAATAGGTCCCATTTTCTCTGAAAATGGTATTTTTTTGCACGACCACTTGGGATAGTTAGATATAAGAGTTATCTTTCATTTTCCACTGATTTCACAAAAAATGGACAAGCCTAAGAGGAAAAATTGTAGTTTTACTAAAATACGATAGAATCTGTCGAATTTTCTTAGAAAAATTATTTGACCATCTTCGATTGGTTTTCAGTCTACAAGCTCTCTGTAAATATGTTCTAAACTCAAATATCTAGCAAGCCATTCTGACCATTCCTCTTTTTGACATCGTTTGAGGCCCCTATTTATTTTTCAAACATAGATCACCTATGTTAGAAGTTGCTGTAGCGCATTGTCCCAGAAACCAGTTTTCTTCCAAATTTTATTTCTTCATTCTAAAATCGTTTTAATCCCTAGTATTCTTCTCGAAATATTTCCTAATTCAATGAACTAGCATCGGTTAAAATATTGTAATAATTGAATTTCGTTTGGTATGGGTTTCATTATTTTTAGTACGACCATACAGTGCTGAAAAGAAGAAGCGTGTGAAATTCTAAGAAATTTTGTGATGACTCCTAAGACATTCTATAATATTTATTTTGGTTGCCATACGTGGTTGTGTTGTGATATATAAACCTTATGTCACTGTGGTTTTCAAACTAAAACTCGCACATGTATCAAAATGTGAATTCGACGAAGTAAAGAAACACAAAATTGAACCAATGCATTAAAGTTTAAAAGTGATGAGGTGAGCCCAGTTTAGAGTCTTACACAAGTAAGTTGCGAACCCCAACATGGCACAAGAAGGTATTTTGACTCTTATCGGTATAGACGATATAAGGTTAGTGGTACGGGTGTCACAACATAGACCGTTCCCTTGGGGCAGACTGTGATGTCACGACTCGGGTACGTGACTTTGGTGCGTGGGCATCATTGGTAGTTACAGCAAGTAACATTTGAATATTTGACCAAGGGGGAGTCAGAATTGCCCATGGCCATTGCTTAGCGATTGGGTGGAAATAGTGCTCCGCGGGGAGTTACTTAGACTTACCTGATAAACTAAAACTATGTGAATTTAAAAGAAAAGTTGACATTTTCCTTATGATGAATTATTGCTTCCACTTACCATTGTTCGTATTATCTATTGTTATTATTTCAACTGATAGCATTCTTGTTACTCTGTTACTACACTATTCCTTAATTGTGAGTATTATTATCAGGGTGGGTATTTTCGAGTTGTAGTATTTTATTGAACTCGTTGCTCATTGGCATTCCCGTTGCATTGGCGTTTTATGTCAGGTATCGAAGAAACCGAAGGAAACACCGAGGTCTTGGAAGGCGACGTTCAGCCTTGGTTAGCTTGAAGTATGCCCAAGTCCCATGAACCTTTTTTTTGAGTTTTCTAGTTTTTCTCTAGTTTTCTTTTTATATTTGTATTTTTCTTTCATGAATGTACTAAGACTAAGCTTTAAGTTTGATTGGAGTTGTAATTTAAGAACTTTTAATTTCTATTTTGTTAATTAATGGATGATGGCAAACTTGGTGGCAACAATAATTAGAAGTTCTTAATTAAGAAAATTGATTTTAAGTTTTAAACCTTATTATGATGTCCTCAAATTTTGGGGCGTCACATGCTCCCCTTGGTTGAAACCTTGAATAACCAAATGACTTTGAGCTGGGATTCCGAGATTCCAAGTTTCTTCATGTTGAACTTTGGCATGATGTTTACCGCTAAGCCTCCATCAATAAGGATGCGGTTAACTTTTTGTTCACTAATAAAAGCAGAGACAAATAATGAGCGATTGTGTGGTTTTGAACCTAGTTGAAGTTCTTCATCACTAAAGGTGATTATTGTGCAACAAGCAACAAAATTGATGGAGTTCACCTTGGGATAGTCTAGTTCATTAATGACAAACTCATATTTTCCAGAATTTTCCAACACTCGAACAAGTGCAAGTTGTACAAATCAAGGGAGTTAATACACTTCACACAAATTGAAGCATGGGGGTAGTTCTTTCAAGATTGTCAGGACATCAATTTCCTCCTTATCTAGCATCACCTTGACAGCGTGAACTTGTTCCATATCTACTTCAATGGTTGAAACCATGTCGATCGCCTCGACCAAGTCATCTCCAAAATACCTGAAGGGGAAAAAGTCTCACAGGATGATTGGGGTACGGGAGTTTTCTTTAGGCAATTTGTCTACTTGTTGCATTTTCTTTTCATCCTTCTTTTTCTCCATCACCTCTTTCTTGGAATGTCGATGGGAGTTCTTCTTTCATTCTACTTTCTTGAGTAAAAAATGTTGAGTCTTGGACTTACTTCTTCGTAACTTCCTTCGTGTCACGAGAGTCCAACCTTCATCTTCCCTAATAGTTAAGACTTCTTCAAAACCATCATGGATATGCCTATCTTGGTTTGGAACTTGAATAATAATAGGTTCAAGTGAACCAAACTAGATGACTTTAGGAATTGCTTTCAATGTTGGGATTGCAGATTGTGACATTTTTGTCTTGGATTTTGAGGATGGAGAATTTGGAGGTCCTAGAATAGCAGTCGCACAGTTGGATTTTGCCGATTCATCAAGGTCCAAGAGGATTTTGTTCTTCCTAGCCAAGGCCACGAGCAATTCCTTTAGCACGAAGCATTTTTCAGTAGGATGACTAACTATCCGATGATAGTGGCAGCACTTCAGATCCTTCACACGGCATATTTCTTCAGGGCATTTGCACTTAAGGAGTTGAATGACTTTCTTTTCAAGTAAATCTTTTAACATCCTTGGTACGTCAGAGTCAAGAAATGGATACTTGTTTTCTTATAATTCATTTAGAGATGGGTGTGTTTCCTTTTTTTCTTCTTTCTTCTTTCTTCTTGTCTTTCGTTGAAATCTTGATTGGAACTGTAGTTACCGCTAGTGCTTCTTTGGTAGTACCTTTGGAAGGCTTGCTTCCTTTTTTGACTTCTTTGTTATCTTTCCTTGTTCAGGAATGGGAAGATCTTTCCCACCATGGTTGACTATGCTAATTTCCATGTCATTTGAATGCGTAGCTAACTCCTCAAATGTTCGTGGCTTTATCCCTTGAAGGATATAAAGGTGTCCCCAGTGCATGCCTTGCATGCACATCTCCACAGTTGAGATTTTAGAGAGTCGGTCTTTGCAATCTAGACTCGGAGCACTCCAACGGTTGATGTAGTCTACCACAGGCTCGTCCTTCCATTTTTTGGTACTGGTTAATTCCATCATGCTTACCATACGTCAGGTGCTATAGAAATGATTAAGGAATTCACGTTCCATTTGCTCCCAACTGTCGATTGACTTGACCTGCAAATCAGTGTACCAATCAAAGGCATTTCCTTTAAGTGATCGAACAAATTGTTTGGCAAGTAGATCTCTGTCTATCCCGGCATTGTTGCAAGTTTCAACAAAGTAAGCGGCATGTTGTTTAGGATTACCTTTTTCGCCAAACTACTAGAACTTTGGAGGTTTGTATCCACTACGCATTTTATGAATGTCTATCCTCGTTGTGTAAGGCTTGGAGTATATGAAAACGCTTTGCTGGCCCACCGTATTGTGCTCAGATGGTATTTGCAATCATGTCTTGGAGTAATTGAACAGAAAAGGAAGCAATAGATGTTGGTTGAGTACTTGTGCCAATTGTTTACCTCACAACAGATGTATGGAAAGTTTCCTCATCAACAACTTGCTTGGACTTAGATGTAAGGTTCACATTCTCAACAAACATGGCTTGTGGTGTAAAGCCAGGTGGATGAGAATTGTCTTGACTTGCTTCGTCAGCATTTCGTGCTTCTAACTTGTTCATCAAGGTGGTAATCTGAAGATCTTTTTTTTCTACAGTTTTGGTGAGCTTGTCAGTGGCATGGGCCATGGTCGCCAATTGTTCTTCCACTGAAGTGGTGCCAGTGTTCATGACTTGCATAGCCACCGAGTGAGACAAATCTGAGTGATTCGATGAAATCGAACGTTGAGGACTACTAGGAGATGATCCTGAGTGTGAACCTGTACTTGAGTTTGCATCAGAAGCTGTGGACGTTAGGTGTGAGGAGAAACCTTTTAGCAGAGAATCCTTTGAGACAGAAATGGGCTTCTTTCATTCCCTCACTTCATTTTGCTTTACCCCAGACGTGGATACCGTGATAGATTTATGAGACTTACCTTACGCTTGCTTTGTTGCATTAGCGGTTGGCATGATCCCGTGAGTGGTAAGAACAATGGTAGCCTTGGTCTTGCTACGGGTGATTAGACCCGTAGAAGTGCTATTATTGCTGGTCGTGACAGCGACATTCTTGCTGGCATTCTTATTGATCGGAGCAGTTTGAACTTTCTTTGAAGCCATTATGCTTGATCAAACAAGGCTTTGGGAAGATGTTTTAGGAGAAAGAGATTAGAGGCAGAGAGGTCCCACTGGGCATGCCAAAATTTGTAAACACAAATTTCGTATCCTGTATTTAAGGCAAGAAACAAATGCACAAAATAATTAATTTTATTTTATTATAATAAATAGGTATAATCCTCTGTAGTTTGCTCTATTACAAAAGAGTAGATCGTGTGATTCGATCTCTGAAATGGGTTACAATCCAGCGGCTGTAGAAGCTTGTTGTTGAACTAGACAAGTTGACGAATTTCTTCAAGTCTTCTAATGGAGAAACTTGGAGAAAAGAGACTTTATCGAGGGCTTAAATGGCTTGATCTTGAACGAGTCTTGAAATAATCTTATTGAAAGGAGATGCCAAATTTGTATTTGTACCTTGAAAGAATTGGCCCAAGTTTAGAGTGTTTGATAATCCTCTCTTTTAAATTTAAGGAACTTTAGAGAGAATTTGAATAAGAGAATTTGGCAGAGTCTCGAGATTATTTAGGAGCTTCCAAGACCATTAGCCCAAAAAAAAAAAAAAAAATGTCCCATCCTCATAGTGAGAGCCTCTATTTATAGGTTTAGAAGAGAATAGTTAATTTTGAAAACTCCAAAATTAATTTTAATTTCTAAGAAAATAGCAATTTATTTCTTATTTTATGGACATGATTTGTATTCAAATTCAAATTTGAATTATTCCACCAAATTTTGACAAAATATTTTCATGGGCTCTACACTTTTGGATTGACCCAATTGTCAAAATATGTTCTTTTTTGGAAAACTTACCAATAAGTCCCATATATAAAGTTCAAGACCCATCTAATCCTCAAACAAAACACTTGCACCAATTAGTCCTATATATTTTTAATTGTGACAAAAAAATCCTTTTTTTTTTTTTTTAATTTACAAACATTGTTACATCATACTACCGTCGGACTTCCGTCAAACGGTAACCGGAGACTTGTCGGAATATTCAACATCACTGGGAAGTCGCCGGAGTACCGTTGGGAAGTCGTCGGAGTATCGCCGGAAGTTCACCGGAGTGGTAAGAACGTTAATGGAAGTCACCGGAATGTTCAGAATGTTCACTGGACATTAAGAACATCATTGAATATTCACCGGAATGTTTAGAATATTGCCGGAAAAAAAAAAGAATAAATGAAGAAATTAGAGCTTAAAAACATAGCAAAATGTGCTAAATATTGATAAACTAAAAGAAAAAAAAATGAAACAACAAAAACCAGCAACAATGAGAAAAACATACGCTATTTTTCAATTTTTGTAAGGTTTAAGCAAATAATCTCCAATATTGATCAAACTGAAAAGTAAGTTTTGAAACTGTAAAATGTTACAGTTTCAAAGAAAAAATCTATTAAGCATTTATCCTTATTAATCAAATTGAAAAATATATTATGAAACTATAAAATTTTACAGTTCTAAAGAATGTTATGAAACTGCAAAATTTTACAGTTTTATACCATGATTCATTCCAGCACCAAAAAAATTTGAAACTGTAAAATTTTACAGTTTTCACTGTCGGTAACTAAAACTCGAAAACAACTTATTCAGAACTTGAAAATTTTCTCCATTAAAACATAAAAAGAGAAGTGTATAGCAGAGAAAATGTAGAAAAAAATAAGAGATCAAAGGAGAAAGGCGGATATAGAGAGAGGATTGTACTCCGATAACTATTTTTTGTTTGGATCTAGCCAAATCTGATGTAGATCTACATCAGATCTAAGTAGATCTACTCATCTCCTTCGTTGGAAACAAATCTTCTTTACCGTTGGTGAGGGTGAAGTAAGGAATCGGCGGTCGGTGGTTGCCCGTGAATCTCAATCGATGGTATCGTCGATCGCCGGTGACTATATATTGGAAAGAGAAAGAGAAAGAGAAGAAGTAAGATATGGTTACCCGTCAACGATCGCCGGAAATCACAAAGAGCAAAAGAGGCAGAGAAAAAGAGAGGCAGAAAAGAAGAATAACGTTATAAGACTTTTGGGTATAAACAAAAAGTTATGGAACTAAATAGACTGCACATTTTTCAAAAAAGATGTCCTTGTAATTTTCCTTTCTTTTTTCTTTTAGTGTGACCCATAATTTAAAATGAATTAAGATCTATAATTTTAGTAAGACTCATATTTATTTGAAAATTTTGACCAATTAAATTTTTTTATTTATCTTAATTAATCAGACGACGATCAAAATATATAAAAGTGTGAGTGTCTACACCATTATCTACAATATATGATATTATTTATAATTTTTATTGCGTAATATTTATGTTTTTCAAATTATAAAGTTAATCCACTCCAGCCCCGCCCCTACCACCGATCCGATTTGTCTCACCCCAAATTCGACCCGTGCGTATTGTCCGGGTTTTACATCCGGAAGTGAACCAAGCTAAGCCGAAGCTCCTAAACTGAGCCATCACAGTGACGTATCTAGGATCTCCACTCAAAAAATCTAACACGTGTCGACCCTGAGACCAGCCACGCTTACTCTCCTACAACCACTGTCAAATTAATTTTTTAATGGTGGCATCTCCACGCAAATCGAAGCTCGCCACGTATTCAATTCGGTTTCGTCCAATTGATGAATTCGAATAAACACCTTTCTGGTTTCGGTCTTCGAGGCATCGCTTAAAAAAACAAGAAAAATAAGCTAAAGTTGGGGAATATATGACGGATGGAGGGACGTTACCGACATATTGGAGTGACGGGTCAAGTTAGTATGATAGATGAGAATGTACTATAAAT
Organism: Camellia granthamiana; assembly: GCA_036172215.1. NCBI lineage: Eukaryota > Viridiplantae > Streptophyta > Magnoliopsida > Ericales > Theaceae > Camellia > Camellia granthamiana. The sequence continues at coordinate 83,993,897 of CM069910.1, forward strand.
CAATGATTTCATCTTAAAAAAATAACTAGCCTATCACCCGTGCTATACACAGAATAATTATAGATATTTATATTTGTTTTTATTTTTTTTAATATATAAATTAAATATATAAATTAAATATATGGGGTTTGACCGAGGAGTTTGAAAGAATTTAATAAGTGTTTATTTATTTATTTAAGAGGCATTTACACAATAGTTACATAATATATAAATTAAATACATGGGGTTTGACCGAGGAGTTTGAAAGAATTTAATAAGTGTTTATTTATTTATTTAAGAGGCATTTACACAATAATTACATGGGTCTCTTGGGGACGCAAAAAGTAAGGAAATTAGGATTTCATTTATTGCGTTATTTATTTAATAAGTGTAATTATTATAAATTAAGTGTTTATTGTAATCAATAGTGTAATTATTACAATCTTTGAATTTATTGTAATCAATAGTGTAATTATTACAATTTTTGAACCAATCACCAATCACCAAGTCAATTTTTTTTTAAAAAAATATTAAAAAATCAAGAAATTAGGATTGGCATGTTGGAGGTTCCACAAGCCTTGGGTTTTAAAAGACCATTTTCCTTAATATATAGATATATAGATTAGAGTACGAAGATATTTACTATTAATTTGTGCAATGTTGATCTACTTGTGACGAAGCACCTTTTTGATAAAATTATGACACATATTCTTTATTTTTTTTTACAATTAATTTATTTTATAAAAAGAATATATCTGCCACGTGTAAATGTATATATATATTTAAATATATTTAATTTAGGTGTTTGGAATTTAATTTTTAGTAATTTTTTTATTGCCTTATTTTCATAATTAATGAATTTTTTAAAAAGATTCCAAAAGCTTTACATTCCAATTGGATAGATTGTTTTGGTAAGAAATTAAAAAAATGATAACTTTTTTATCATGTATGATTTATAAATTGAGTGAAAAATTATAACAAAGAGAACTTTCTTACTAGTCTATTTCATTTCTCACCAAAAGTGATAAGATTTGATATGAAATAAGTTGATTGGTTATAAAATATTTATAATATCAATATTGCCGCTTAAAATACAAAAGAATAAAAATAAAAATAAAAAAGGGATCAAGCTTGTCTCTAATCCGAGATATTATTGGGTTTGTGGGGCCGATCATAGGTTCAATTTCGATAATTTGAACTGTTTAATGTGCAGATACATCTAATATTTCATCCCTACAAAAAATCACATTGATCGAATATCGATAACCACTTAATTAGATTATATTTTTGTCAATAATAAATATGATTTTAAAATAAATTGTTAACAAAAATGTGTTCTGATTAAGTAGCTATGGACATCCGATCAGTATGCTTTTTTGCAGGGATAAAATATTTGACGAGCCTTATATATTGAACTATTCGAATCATCGAAATTAGACCCGTAGTGAGCCTCATGGGCCCAAACAGCATTTACATCCTAAAAGGAAATCTTATTCATATCTCTCTCGTATGTTTACTTTCTCACCCATCCAAACATGATAATGAAAAAAACATAATTATTTCTTTTCTTTTATCACCTAAATGAGAGATCACACTCATTTGTTTTTTTTTTCTCACTCTACTATCTAAATGGAGTGTTAGGCTTGTAAATTTTACTTGACGAGATGAATTGAAAAATTAAAATTTTTTAAAAAAAAATACAAGAAAAAAATATAAAAAATAAGTCAAAAAAAATGACACAATTTTGAAAAAAAAAAAATTAAAGACAAAAAAATAAAAATTTTGTGGCTTATTTTTGTGTTCCAAATATTTGTAAAAAAAACTAAAAAGAATTTAATAAATATAATATATATATTTAATTTTATTGTATTTATGCCAGAAATCAATAATCCCATCTTAAAATAATAACTAGAGTACAAGGATATTTCTTCCGAGTCGAAAGCAGAAGTTAGACCTTTTTGATATATTTATGACACATATTCTCTATTTTGGCGATGTTTGGGATACTATTTTGGATTAGAGGACAAAATATCACATTTAATTTATAATAATTTTATGTTTTCTTTTACAAAAGTCAAAAAAATTAAAAAATCTATTACAAACGAAACTTTTTAGTCCTAAGCTGAAATAGTCAAAAAATCAAAAAATTAAAAAACTAACCCACATTCCAAACGAAAACTTTAAATCTTAATTCATTTTATGAAAAGAATATATCTATCACGTGTAAATATATATATATTAATTGTTTTAAGCATTTTAATCTAACTATAATTAAAAAAATAAAATATTTACAAAAAAATCTAAAAAAATTGGGTTAATTGGTGAAAAACGCGTTCTTATTGGACCTTATGTTATTTAGTCCAAGGTTTTTTAATTTTTTTGGTGACAATGGCGTTTGATGAAAATTGTTGGAAAAGTCGTTGGCGTCGCAAAATTCATGGACAATGGCCAGTAGCAGTGGCGACAACAGTTGGTGATGGTTGTTGTCAGTGGTGAGTAGGTTACACATGTACAAATAATTAGGCAGATAAATAACACATATACTGATATGTGATATTTAAACATATAGATAGATAGATTAATAAGTAAGTTTTGAACATGTCCTAATAATTTCATAAATGAACCTTTGGCCTGCGTGACCAAAGAAATTCAATAAATACAAAAAAAAAAAAAAAAATGTACTAATTTTTTTATATTTTGTTAAGATTTTTTTAAAAATTTTATACTTTTTATGTGTATTCAAATTAAGTAGATATAAAAAGTTTAAAAAAAAAATTAAAATATTAAAAACATATACTCAAAATATAAAAAAAAAAAAGGATTGAATATCCAAAAACTGTTTTAAAAAATCTAAAACCAAATAACAAAGTAATGAAGACTATAGGACAATTTAGCTCGCACTCCTACTTTTAAAAAATAATTTCAAATTGATGAAACATTTAATGACTTTATATTTTAATGTTGTAAAATTTATCAGTAATATGAAAATATTTTTTTAGATTTTGCAGTGAAATATTTTGTTCAACTTTTTGCAGTGCTCATATATATTCAGGATTTTCTTTGTTTTAGATTTTAGATATGAGATTATTAAATAATTAAAATTTTATGCATAATTTTGTTTCCACTAAACAAAAAAACTGGGGGTACTTACATGAAGGTTCTAATAAGTGAACTAATTGTCTAATAGGCCTTATGGAAAAAATTTATCATAAGAAAAAGTCACTAATTATAAGTTTTAGCGACAATTTATAAAAATCAGGATAGAAAAAAGTCACTAATTGTCAATTTTTAGCGACATATATAAAAAAATTGTCACAAAAAATTATTTTTAGCGACAATTTTAAGTGGACTTATTTTCAATAGAACTTGATGGAAATTAACTCTAACTATTAAGACCTATTGGTAGTTTACCCAAAAACTGGCTCTACAACTCAAATCTCTCTCGCAAACTAATTGGGAAAATTGATCAAGAGTCTCTCAAAAAAGTTTCATAATGGAAGAATGATAGTCCAACAAATTTTAATCCAGTAACACATGCGTACTCCTATTTAGAAAATTATTGGTGCGAAAATTTGATTATTTATCTCTTATTTATACAAGGTTGCTAGACAATTATGTGTTCTTGAATTATAATTGTATAGTTTAATATAATTATTATTCAATTTATAATTAACCTTGCTTTGATAGAAAAAAATTCCATTGATTAAAAATTTTTGAGGATTGAAGGAGAGAAAATCCATCTAATAAAATATTATTAAGAAATTTAACTATCATACCCTTCAGCCTTTTCGTAAAATAATAAAAATTAAATAAAAAAAAAATCACAGAAAAACATACGCCTTGTCAAAGAGATTGAAAATTAGAACATGGTGTCCATGATTTTTGTCATTGAAGAAGCCGTTCGACATTTGTAATTCCAATGGTTTAGTTTAATTTTTGAAATTTGTTTTTTTTTTATTATTATTTTTTATATTTTAGTACAAATTTACTTTTTAAATACACTTAAAAATAAAAAATTTAAAAAAATTCAAAAATATTTCACTAAAGAAAAAAAAATGTAAACGTGTTTATTTATTTATTATTTAATGAACTTTTTATTTTCAAGATATTTACACATTTTTTTTTTAAATGCATCCATATTAAATAAATTAAAAATAATAATTAACATATGAAAATTAAAATCTTTAGAAAAATAGAAAAACCACGTACACAACTTGAAAACTGTTATAAATATAATATAAAATCATAGGAGGAGAAACACACTTTAATCACACATTAACATATTCCAATTGCTTTGCTCAACAAAGGAGCACACCAATCTACAGAGGCAATAACCAACTTCACCAAGTGGATGGAGATGAACATCTAGCACAAACTTACTAGAGTTCTCCAATCCTCAACTAGTTTATTATGCTAATATTTACAACATGTTAATGTCTCAAGTTTTCTCCATCCTTCTACTATCTTCTTCCATGTCCCATTTGTCTGCACATGAGATCTATAATCTCATCTTCTTAACTATAATGAAATAATATTTTATTGTGATCATTTACATAATATATAATACTCTTTCTTGAACGACCATAAATAAAGAATTTTGTCTTGTTAAAACCTTGCCTAATAAAACCCAATGGGAAAAAATCTTTGGTGAAGGAAAAAGAATACAATATTCATGTATGTGATTTTCTTAGATTGCTTCATTAAAATCTTGCTAAGGAAAATCCAGTGAAAAAAATGTTGTTCAAATTGTAAAATTAAATAAATAAATTTATGAAGAAATCAAATTATATGCCAAGAACATATGCTAATAATTATAATTAAATTTCAATAGAAATACACAAAACAATAAAAGGGTAAAGAGACGAAACCGAAGCCTGCCCGGAAGCAGTTTCCTTAAAACAGATTTCGCCGCCTCACAGGTCGAGTGCTTGAGGAATCCCGGCGTCTATCTCCCAGGATACGACGGTCAAAACCAGCTACGGCAGAAGCACTCTCTGTCTAGCTTAGCGAACAAAAACAGTGGCAGCACTCTCTCAATGTAGGAACTTTCTGGCAAACTGACTTGTAAAATGGAAGCAAAAAATTTCTATATTGAAACTTGATAGGATGGTCTCAATTTGTACATGTAAAGGGGAGAGAAGAAGAGCCTCCAGCCTTTAAGACTGGTCATTAAAACACCAAGCATCCATAGCCCCTTTCAAAAAATATGAAAGTTTGGATGCCCAAAGGACTCATACCCTTTAACCAAGAAAAATGATTTAAATACTCTTTAAAATCCTATTCATGAATCTAACATCCTGAAGCAATTTCTTGGCAATTTCTTATTCAAAACCCAATGGTTTTTGGCTCACTTGGACCCAACACAATAGATGGTTGGGACTCACTTTAATATTTAATTAAAGTCACCACACTTTAATATTAAATTAAAGTACCAAAAATCATTTTTTCCAACAATCCCCCACATGAATAAAAATTGACTGAATGACTCAACAAACGGACATCGTTCAACAATAAAGACTCTGAGAGAGAGTACAACGGACTAATCTCGACATCAGGGAAGGTAGCTTTTAGCTTTGAACCTCTCCCAGTGAAAACCTATCGAGTTTACTGGCTGATCAGTGAATACGACATCTTGAACTGCTCTGCCGTTTATGTAAACTGAGACAATAGATCTCACACGGGAATTACTCCTACCACCATTCTGTTCTCACTGGTGTGCCCTGTGTGGCCCTGGACACTAGCCTGGTTCAGCGAGTGATTTCAAAGAATCTTGGCTTGCCCAATTCTTCTAGAAGCGGCCCCACTTCACACTCACATAGGTGACTCTATTTGAGTATCCTGCAATACTCAGCTCAACAGCTTAACACACTAGAGTCATTAAAAGCTCAGGTTATCCTCTACACTTGCAGGTATCACTGATAGAAGGAATGGCTGGAGGTTTAACCTCCTCAGTGACATACCACCGTTACACGCAATTAGGTTGTCCCATTGAACCTAGATCTTGGGATCTCCAATCGATTAGGTTGGGTTTCCATTCCGGTAACTTCTAAAGGCCTCAATCCCATTCCTTTTGACGACATTTCGACTAACACTCGATTTAACCCTTTGGTTAGCAGATCCGCAATGTTGTCCTTAGACTTTACATAGTCTAAAGAGACAACTCCATTCGAGAGTAGTTGTCGTATGGAATTATGTCTACAACGGATATGTCTGGACTTTCCATTATACATATTACTCTGTGCCCTACCAATTGCAGATTGACAATCACAATGAATACAAATAGCTGGCACAGGTTTAGACTAACGTGGAATATCTTCAATGAAATGGCAAAGCCATTCAACTTCTTCCGTTGCTTTATCCAAAGCAATAAACTCTGATTCCATCGTTGATCTAGATATACACGTTTGCTTGGAAGATTTCCAAGACACGGCTGCCCTATCAAGAGTGAACATATATCCACTAGTGGACTTTGAGTCCTTTATATTTGATATCCAATTCACGTCACTATATCCTTCAAGCACCGCTGGATATCGAGTATAATGCAGCCCATAATCCCGAGTGTAGCGTAAATACCTTAACACCGCACAATGCCCTTCCAATGAGAAGCATCGGGATTACTTGTGTATCTACTAAGCCTGCTAACCGAGTAAGCTATATCCGGCCTAGTACAACTCATCAGATACATTAAACTTCCAATTACCCGAGAATATTCTAACTGTGAGACACTTTCATTATTATTCTTGGTAAAATGTAGACTTAAGTCTACAGGTGTCAATGATACACTCGTATCTGATCCACTAAACTTCTCAAGTATCTTATCAACATAATGAGACTGAGATAGTACAATTCCGCCAGAGATTCTGGTAATCTTAATTCCCAGAATAACATCTGCAATGCCCATATCCTTCATGTCAAACTTAGAGTTTAACAACTTCTTGGTAGTTTTGATCATTTCATCGTTACTACCTATAATGAGCATATCATTAACATATAGACACAAAATGACATAACCTCTGTCAATGTCTTTGACATAAACACACATGTCACATTCGTTGATTCTAAACCCATTTGACAATGTTACGCTGTCAAACTTCTCATGCCATTGTTTAGGCGCTTGCTTCAAACCATACAATGATTTGACAAGTTTACGGACTTTCTTGCTCCATGTAGATTTCTTCATTCAAATCCCCATTTAAGAAAGCTATCTTTACATCCATCTGGTGTATCTCCAGATTGCGCAAAGTTGCTATCGCAATCACCATGCGAATGGATGTTATCCTAGTTACAGGTGAGTACGTATCAAAGTAATCCAGGCCTTCTCGTTGCCTATACCCTTTGATAACGAGCCTCGCCTTATACTTGTCAATTGACCCATCGGCCTTTATCTTTCTTTTAAAAATCCACTTGCAGCCTAAAGGCTTGCAACCTGGAGGTAAATCTACCAACTCCCAGGTGTGGTTCTGTAAGATGGAGTCAATCTTACTTTTGATCGCTTCTTTCCATAAAGGACTCTCAGGAGAAGTCACAGCTTCGTGGAAAGTTTGAGGTTCGTTCTCAACCATATAAGTCAAGAAGTCTGGATCAAAAGATTTGGACATCCTAGCCCTTTTGCTCCTTCAAGGCTAATCAACACCTTGATTCTCAACTTGATCATCAAAATGATCATCATCACTAGCAAGCTCATCAAATTGCTCCAACACCTCAGAACCCCTTTTTAGGTTCGGCAAGGAAAAATGTCTTCAAAGAAACATGCATTCCTTGACTCCATTATGGTATTCCTGTGAATGTCTGAAGTTTCAGACTTATGTACAAGAAACCGATATGCACTACTATTATGTGCATAACCAATGAATATACAATCCACGGATTTTGGGTCTATCCTAACCCGTTTAGGTGTAGGAATCGCCACTATTGCAAGATACCCCCACATTTGTAAGAATTTGTAAGAAGGCTTAACGCCATTCCATAACTCATACGGGATCTTGTCCACTTCGCTTCAACACAAGTTTCACACTTGTGTTTCGTCAAAACGACCTTGTCGAACTCAAAAACCATGCGAAAACATGTTTACTGAGAAGAGACCTTGAGACAAGATTCTAATGAAAATCCAAAACATACAGGACTTCGTTCAAAGTAAGCTCTTTTCCTGAGGTTAACTTCAGGACCACCTTTCCCTCAACAAATGAGGTAGTAGAGTTTCCCATAAACAACTTCTTACCATTTGTAACCGGTTTGAAAGTTATAAACAGCTCCTTCAAGGAGCAAATGTGGCGTGTAGCCCTAGTAAAGCTAAAAGCTTCACTACCACAGTTGTAGCACTTCCCAAAGGACCGATAACCAGGTTCCCGCGGCTTGTATGCCAGCTTCTTTGCAACACCACCCCTTGGCCCCAACTTAGAGCCCTTGTTCACAGGGGGTTTCTTCCTTATCCCAGAAAATTTGCCATGCTCAATGACATTGGCATTTATTGAAGAGGTACTCCCTCCTTTCTTTCTATTATCCTCCTCAATTCGGAGTTGGATAATTAAGTCTTCTTTGTAGAATAAATACAAAGTCTTAAACAGATCCTTGTGTCACAATGATTATGAAACTCTCAAAATCATATCACAGTAAATACATTCCCAGAATGTCATCAACCGAATTAGGCACCCAAATATATTTGGTCAAACCTATCACTCTGAAGCCAATAGTCTTACTATTAGGAAACACAAATCCAGTGTTCAATAATCTACTATTCGGAACTTCATAACATGGCCAGTAGTCTTATCACTAGGAATCACTAATTTCTCAGCATGTGGTCAGTAGACTTTCTACTACTAGGAATCACAATGTCTTAACCTGTGATCAGTAGTCACTTTACTACTAGGAATCACAACGTCCTGACATAGGATCAATAGACTCTTTCATTACTAGGAATCATCATGTCTTAACATATGACCAGTAGCCTCTCCACTACTAGAAATCATGATGTCTTGACATGTGATCAGTAATCTGTTCATTACTAGGAACCACAATCTCATAACTGTGTAGCCAGTGGTCTAACACCTCTTAAGAACCACCAGTTTTCTATCTCTGTGATCAGTGATCTTGAACTCACTAGGAGCCACCAATTTAAGAATATATTTCTAATTTAAAAATCCAAAAAATATTCACCCACTATAACAGGTTGTCTCATCTTTGCTCTCAAGCAAAGTCACATAGCAACCATAAATGCTATAAATAACACAAGGATACCATACTAATTACCTTTGATCAATTCAGAGATATTTTAATGCAATCTTATGATTTCCTTTAATCATACTTAATCTCTCAAGAACTTCCTTGAAGAATCTCGTGAAGCTAAGGTTGTCAGGTGGAACAACATTTTTGTTTGTCACCTTTAGAAGCCATTTTTGAAACATCACAACAGAATTTCACTTCTGTGATTTCAGAAAGTAAACTTAACCCTTAGAAAATCCCTTAGATGGAAATTTAATTCAAAACTAGTCTCACCATTAAACCTAGAATCGAACATGGTCAGGAATGTTTCCAGGAAGACTGGAGGGGTCACATCGGTCCCACTTAAAACCCAATTAACCTTTTGACAAAACATCCAAGAGCATGTTGACTCCTAGTCCATAGGAAACAATTTTAAAATTAACATTTCCAGGGGATAAACCAGGTTATAACAAACCGATTTCCAAGCAAATAAAATTTGCTACCAGAATTACACCACTCATAAAAGTTAACCGGTACTCCCGGAACTAAGCCCATTATTTCTAAATAAAATCAGAAATATTTTAGTTAATGCTAAAATTTAGTTTCCTTTCTCAAAACCAATACACTTTGGACATAATCAGATTATAACCAAAGACTTTCTTCAAACATGGTTTTCCAACACTTTGGGAATAAAATGATTAAACCCAAAGATTTCCTCAAACTCCAAAGGTTTGAAACCAAATCCGTCTTAGTTGTCATTTCTGAACAAATAAGAACTACTCTTTACCCAAAGCTAAACACTTTGGTTTCTATCACAGAAAACCAAACCAAGTTCCAAACTCACAAGCAATTTAAAAATTGCTATAACAATTACACGCATATAAAATGCTTCTAACAAAATAAGCAAATAAAACTTGCTACCACAAATTGGTAAACAAACCAACTAAATCTCAAGCAAACATGCTTCAAACATTTAAATAAAATAGCCAATTCATAAGGATTCTATTTAGTCCAAAAGCCTTTCCACGCTTAGGTATTCCTATTTAACACAAAAGTTAGTAGTCCAAACATTTTTATTTTTACATCCCAAATACTAAGGTGCCGTTTGGTAATACTTACATTTTCAGTTTTCTGTTTATATTTACAAAAATTTAAAAAACTCAAATAAAAACTTGTTTGGTAAATTTTTGATTTATAAATCAATGGTCTCAGTTTATAAATTTGGCCAAAAAATGTAAACTCAAAAAATGTGTTTCCGTTTTGAGTTTTGAGTTTTTTTATTTTTTTACCACCTAACACTAGCCACCACTCGCCACCATTTTCCACCACCGTCTTCCGCCACCACCCACCTGCTACCACCACACACCACCCACCACCCGCTACTACCATCCACCGCCCGCCACCACCACCTGCCACCTACCTGCCACCACTACTCACCACCCGCATGCCACCTACACGCCACCACCACCCACCACCCACTTGCTACCCACCTGCCACCACCACTCACCACCCACTACCACCACCCACTCGCTACCACTCACCACCCGCCACCGTCACCCACCCATCCACCACCACTACTACCACCACCACCCATCCACCTACCACCACCACTACCACCCACCACCACCACCACCACCCACCACCACTCGCAATCTGCCACCCACCTGCCACCACCACCACCCACCATCCGCCATCCACCGCCGCCACCACCACCCACCACCACCCGCCATCCACCACCCACCTGCCACCACCACCATCCACCACCGCCACCACCACCCATTCGCTACTACCCACCACCCGCCACCGTTATCCACCCACCCACTATCACCACTCGCTACCACTACCCACCCGCCACCATCCACCACCACCCGCCATCCGCCACCCACCTGCCACCACTACCCACCACCCGCCACCACCCACTCGCTACTATCCACCACCCGCCACCGTCACCCACCCACCCACCACCACCACCAGCTACCCGCCGCCACCACCCACTTGCCACCACCACCCACCACCCGCCGCCACCACCACCCACCCGCCGCCACCCACCACCACCCGCCATCTGCCACCCACCTGCCACCACCACCCACCACCCACCGCCACCACCCGTCACCACCACCACCACCACCCACTCGCTACCACCCACCACCCGCCACCGTCACCCACCCACCCATTACCACCACCCACCTACTACCACCTACCACCACCCGCTACCTACCACCCACCGTCACCACTTTCCACCACTGTCTTCCGCCGCCACTTGCCACCACTTGCCATTTCTCACTATTTTTTATATTTTTAAACATTTTGTCAATTACTAAACGCGTTTGCAGTTTATGTTTTTCTAAAAATAAATAAAAAATAAACAAAAACTAGTTTATAAAATTTTTGTAAATATAAACTGAAAACGTAAACGTTACCAAATAGATCCTAATCATTTGGTTTTGTATTTGTTTTTCCATTCCCTTTCGCATAAGTATTCCTGTAAAGAAAGTTAGCAGAAAAAAAAAAACCACAACAAAATACAAACAAATAATCTAAGCAAAAATAAATATAATAAATAATTGAAACCATCTAACCAACTATTTATAAAATAAACCAATGAATTAAAATGCCAATTAAATTAAAACTTTAAAATAAAGTTCAATACTCATGAGTTATGAATAAAATTAATTCATAATAAACATTTAAACTAATAACTCCAAATAAATAAGTTAAATTCAAAGTTAATGCACCCAATTAAATAATTCAGATTAATGCACCCAATTAGATAATTTAGATTAATGCACCTAATTAAATAATTCACATTAATGCACCCAATTAGATAATTTAGATTAATGCACATAATTAAATAGTTTAGATTAATGCACCCAATTAGATAATTTAGATTAATGCACCTAATTAAATAATTCACATTAATCATGTACACAATTCATAAAAACTCTATAACTCCAAAATACATTAAATTATGTAATCTAGTCTAGAAAATAATAAGCATGTAACAAATTAAAACTAGAATAGAATTAGTATGTCAAAATTGCAACATCCATAAATTATATTTTATAATCTTAAAATTCATGCAAATCATGGTAGGGGAATGATGAACCATACGCATAAAACAAGATCATACTAATACAATTAAGTATGCAAATTATGATAGAGCATTCTAATTAAACTAAGCAATTAGAGAATAACATTGCATAATTTACAATCATTGAAATAGTGAGTAATTCCGCAACAATTCCTAGTAATATTATACAAAACTAACCTAATAGTCTATATAAATTTATTCGATCAATTTCATAGAGAATATATATAAATCTGTTTTAAGCTTGTTGTTCAAATTGTGAAATTAAATAAACAGATTTATGAAGAAATCAAATTATATACCAAGAATATATGCTAATAATTACAATTAAATTTCAACAGAAATACATAAAACAATAAAAGGGTAAAGAGACGAAATTGAAGCCTGCACGGAAGCAATTTCCTTAAAACAGATTTCGCCGCCTCACAGGTCGAGTGCTTGAGGAATCCCGGCGTCTGTCTCCCAGGATACGACGGTCAAAACCAGCTACGGTAGAAGCACCCTCTGTCTAGCTTAGCGAATAAAAACAGTGGCAGCACTCTCTCAATGTAGGAACTTTTCTGGCAAACTGACTTGTAAAATGGAAGTAAAAAATTTCTATATTGAAACTTGATAGGAGGGTCTCAATTTATACATGTAAATAGGAGAGAAGAAGAGCCTCCAGCCTTTAAGGCTGGTCATTAAAACACCAAGCATTCATAGCACCTTTCCAAAAATATGAAAGTTTGGATGCCCAAAGGATTCATACCCTTTAGCCAAGAAAAAAGATTTAAATACTCTTTAAAATCCTATTCATGAATCTAACATCATGAAGCAAGTTCTTGGCAATTTCTTATTCAAAACCTAATGGTTTTTGGCTCACTTGGACCCAACACAATAGATGGTTGGGACCCACTTTAATATTTAATTAAAGTCACCACACTTTAATATTAAATTAAAGTCACCAAAAGTCATTTTTTCCAACAAAAAAATCTTAGTCGAAGGAAAAATAGTACAATCTTTTATTTGACGACTTCCTTTCAATATTGCAAGATAAGTCTTTGAGTCAACATATTCCAATATTATGTAATAGTGTCATGTCCCAAATTTTATTACCCGAATACATTACCAAAACCTTTAATTTAAATCCAATTAATAACATATATGGGAATAATCGTTACACTTGAGTAAATTAAAAATATTCTCTCTCGAATAAATATGATAATATTACATGTCCAAGGTTACATTGAAATACTCAAAATAAAAAGAAAATCACATGAGAAGACATTCATCAACCCCAAATCGCATCATATATTTCATTTACATTTTGTATAACAAATACACATAAATAAAAAAAATAAAAAAAAAGACTTCTAAAATCTTCAAACCGATGTTTTCGACTCCGTTCCTAAAAAGGGTAAAAGTAACATGGAATGAACAAACATGTCCAGTAGGAATCTACAATAATTCTTAACAATAAGGTGGTGTTTGTTTTGAGGGATTGAGAGGTGGGATTGGATTGGATTGGATTATTAGTCCATCCGGACTAATAGCCTGTTGTTTGGTTTAAAATTTTTGTACCGAATTATTAGTCCCTTCGGATTATTAGTCCCAAATTCATTGGACAATTGTGTCCTATGGGGGAGGGTGGGACACAAATGGAGGGATAAGGGGATATGAGATTGGGTGGTTACCCTCTACTATTTAATTATGTATTATATTTATTAAAATTTAATAAAATTTAAATGTCTCAATTTAAAAATAAAATAATTTTATTTAATTTTTATTGATGTTTTATTTATTTAATTTTTTAAAATAATTTTTTATAGATATTTTATTTTAAAATTTTGTTTATATTTTATTTAATTTCATTATTTAAATTTTAATAGATGTTTTATTTAATTTCATTATTTAATTATTATTAATTTTTAAAATAAATTTATTTAAAATTTTAATTAAAACAATAACATATATTTTTATTGATATTTTATTTATTTAATTTAAAAAAAATAAATTTATTTAATTGTGTAAAAAATAAAATAAAATAAATTTTATTTAATCTAGTTAAAAATAATTAAAATATTAAAGATATGTTTAATATTGCTATTACTTAATAAATAATTAAAAAGGGTAAAATAGTCATTTGAACATTTATCCTTCTCCATAATATCCCAAACAAATATAAGATTTATATTCTATCAAACCAAATAGTCATTTCCTGACATCTAATCCTATAACTAAACAAACATGGGACACAAATCCAGTCTAACCAAATAGTCCAGAGACAATGTATCCCAGAACTAGTAGTCCGGTGGATTCCAATCCCCCTTTATCTAATCGGTCTAAACAAACACACTCTAAGGTCAATAGATATATGTGATAATGAATGCTAAAAAATGACACATAAATGAATAATGTGACTTTTATACACAAAATAAAATGCAAATGGATAATACCTTCCGCATGAAAATCCACTAACTTTTTGTAGGAGAACTCATTCTTTTATCTTTTTACCAGTCTTGTATAATTTCAAATAGTTTTTATTAAAAATCCTTTTTTAACATTACATAAAGATCTTACGTCTATAAGCCATGCACTACTAATGATCATATGTCCAACCCTTTAATTCACAACTAGCCATCACCCCACCATAATCTACATAACTTCAACATAGACGTGTAACTACACTTATTTCAACACATTTCAAATAACTCATCCATATAAAACAATTCAATTTATTTCCATTTTTGCAAACTTACACAGTTCAAATATCCATTTCCAATTATGACATTCCTACATACAAATCCCATTATAATTATCTTACACAAGTTCACAATTAACAACTGGCTCCATTACCAAACCATACTAACAAACCACACGTTTTTCTGGGTGCTACTCCGGAAGGAAGGCTGAACCTCTGTCAAGCGCCACACTTTACCGGTCATGTGAGGGTAATTTATACAGGTAAATTGGGCCAGGCTAAGTAATGGGCCGGTGTGGGCCGAAGTATGAAAAGCAGAGTAAAAAGGCCTCATTCAAGTAGTCCGGTCGCGAAAGTGTGTTATCTCGGTCGCGATTAGCCCGGTCAAGGAAGAATGTTGTATATCGGTTCAGGAGGGCGCTACGGTTAGCCCGGTTGAGTCTTCTAGCCGAAGTAAGAGAAGTTATCTTCCAGACTGTTCTGAGTTAGTTCGGCAAGTATCTTCTATGGATAGCTCAGTCGAGGTGTGGGAAGCCGAGGTAGAAGACGGTAAGGCAGGGCCGAACTAGCGTATAAGTTGGTCACTCCCGTTAGTCTGACATGGCAATGTTACTTCGGTCGTAAGGTAGTTCGGCTGTGGTAAAACCATCTCACTTGGTTTAAGCAGTGAGGGGGGTGGTGAGAGAAGCATTATCTCTCAGGAGTATGAATCCTAGGAGGACTCTACGTGGAGGAGTAAGAGTCCTACTAGGATTGTGTCACACGAAACCTATAAAAGCTCACCAATATCACCTTTGGAGAGGTAATGCAACTTTGCTCCCTGAATACATAGAGCTTTTGCCTATTTGTCTTGTTGACTGACTTAGGCATCGGAGAGGTTTCCGGCACACACCCGCCGGCTAGCTCACGTTTGTGTTTTCAGGTAGTGGAACGACGTCGTACGGAGGAGCGCAGACTTGATCAACAGGATTATACGAGAAGGTGTATTTCTTTCCCGTACAGGTCACAAGCCAAAAAGAACATGGAACCTCTATATATTTCAACAGACCACATGCTTTTCCGAGCGCTACTCCAGAAAGAATGTGGAACCTCTACTAAGCGTCACGCCTTACTGATCATGAGCCGGAAGGAAACGGACCCTTATTCCAATATCATAATCCATCAATTCATCATGTTTTCATTATTACAACTCATAGATAAAATGAACAACACCATTCATTATTTTCATTATACATTAACCTAATAACACATTCATAATAAGCATAAGATTTGTCTTTAGAAATAATTACGATTTATTTTCGGCAATATTCTTTACTTCTCAATATTAACACCAACTCTTCATATTCAATTACACAACACAATCGGTATCATACACTTCCCAAAATTTATTAATTCAATTTCCACAACATAACCCTCATATACCATAATCATTTTCACAACAATTAAGTATCATCACTTATGCTCATCTTAACTAATCATAAGCTTAATTTCAAGAATTTAAGGTCAATTAAACAATTCTTCATTTTCATAACAAAGAAACCATAACTAGGGTTTGAAAAAAACATTAGGGCTTTTTACTTAAATATGCAAAATCATGTTCTAACTACCCAAAACTTTATTAATTTCCCTCAATCTCATATTTAACTCTCTTATTTTGAAACATCCTAGATTCCCTTTCATGCCATCAAGAAAATATCCTTAACAAGACGGTTTTATACAATACAAAAATTACCACCCATCTATCTATAAGAAAAATATTGAAAAGAATCAAAGAAATCCCTACCTCTAGCAAAAAGAGGAAGAATCCTAGAAATCAGATGTCGATGATAACACCATTCAATTGGGTGAATAGGAAGCCCTCAGCGTGCTCTTCGTTTTTGACAAGGGGTAGGAATTGAGTAGAAAGAGATGAAAATCAAGTTTGAAGGCTTGAAACCCTCAAGAATGGCGGAATGGTGGAAGAGGGGAGAGAAAGAAGCAGAAAAAGTGATTTTTTTTTATGCACATTGACGAGTTTTATAAGCGAGCCATCGCAGCTGCGGACTAACTGTTCGCAGGCACAAACTCACCGAATGCATAGATCGCAGGCGCAACCTTCATACCGCAGGCATGACTATGCTTATTGTTGCCCATGATCGCTACCCTTCGCAGCCAACTCACCTCCTCCTAGGCCAAATACCTGAACGCTGCTTTTGGTCACAGCCTTCCCATGGGCGCGACCTGCATGATCGCAGGTACAACTTGCTCTAACAAAAAAGAATCTGGCTGCTACCAGCAACCAACCCAAAGCACCCGGAAGGTCCAAATCACTCCAAGATAAACCTAGTCACCTAGAACAACCTCGTGTCCTAACCAAAAACAAAATGGATCGGGTTTTCTTACCCCAACCATTACAACCAGCTTTTTAAATGTTGTTGTAGGCAATGCTTTTCTGAATAAATTTGTCAGATTTTCTTTTGACCGTATTTACTGAACGTTAATATCTCTACTCTTTTGGAGCTCATGGGTATAACAGAATTTTGGATAAATAAGCTTAGTTCGGTTACTTTTGATATAGCCTCTTCTGATCTGTGTAATACATGCATCATTGTCTTCAAATAATATTGTTGGGGTATTTGTGACTGGAGACATTTCATTTTTTCTCGAATATGTTGAATCATAGATTTCAACCAAATGCACTCTATGCTAGTTTCATGGATTGCAAGTATTTTGGAGTGATTTGAAGAAATAACAGTTAATGTTCATTTCACAGATCACCAGAAGATAGCTATACCACCATAGGTCAATACATATCCTACTTGTTATCAAGATTTATATGGATCAGAGAGATAGCCAGCATGGCTTTGATTAATTTGAGTAGAATAAACCCATATTAACTGTTTCACGAAGATAACGCATTATATGCTTGATTCCATTTTAATGTCTTCGTGTTGGTGGGGAACTATATCGTGCCAATAAATTGACAAAAAATGTGTCATCTGGTCGCGTGCAATTAGCAAGGAACATAAGAGCACTAATTACACTAAGATATGGTATTTCAGGACCAAGACATTTTTTTACCATCTTTTAGAGAGCGGAAAAAATCCTTCTTTACATCAAGAGATTTAACAACCCTTGGAGAAGTCAATAAATAAGATTTTTTTTCATATGAAAGTACTTCAAGACTTTTTATGTATATGTTGATTGGTGAACAAAAATTCCATTTTGCAAATGTTCGATCTGCAAGCCGAGACAATATTTAGTTTTGCCAAGATTTTTCATCTCAAACTCATTCATTAGATATCTTGCAGTTTTGTGAGCTCTTCTGGAGTCCCAACGAGATTGAGATCATTAACATACACTGCAACAACTGTAAATCCAGATTCTGATATCTTTAATGAAAACACATGGACAAATTGGGTCATTCTTGTACCTTTCTTTCAACAAGTATGCACTAAGACGATAGTACCACACGTGTCTGGATTTCTTCAACCCGTATAATAATTTTTGTAGCTTGATAAAATAAACACTTCTGGGTTTTGAATTAGATGCTTTTGATATTTTAAATCCTTCAGGTATTTTCATATATATATATATATCACTATCCAGTGATCCATATGATCTAATCATATCCATTAAATGCATATCCAATTTTTTTTACGATTAATGGGAATTGTTCTCTATATTTTGTGGATAATTTAAAATTGTGGATAATAGGAATGGTTTCCTATATTTTGCTTTAAATTAAATAGACATTTTATTCTTGCTTAAATTATGGGAGATGATTACTAGCACCTAAAAATGTGAATTTTTCAATCTTATAATGTGAGAAAGAATTTTATGGTCTAATTAAATTTAGAATAAAATATTGAGATATGTGTCTAATTAAATCCTTACGCAATGAATCAATAAAATGGCCTCAAAGAATATCATTGTTGAGCTTAATAAGGGAGATAAACTAGATGAAAGCAACTATGATATCTGTCACAGGAAGATTCAGTACCTTCTCAATGAGCAAGAGTTACTCAACTACTTGATCAACATCATGTTTGCACCTGAGGGAGGGAACATGACACATCATCATCATGACCAAGATGTTTATGCAAGCTAGCTTAAGAGGGACAAGAGTGCGTACTTTACCTTGTTGAGTTGCATGCATTATGACCTCATTGCGAAATTTGAAAAATTCCTAACTACCCAGGAAATGTGGCATCAATTGCACCTGAAGTATAGAGGTACAACAACAACTAGGTTGTGTGCCCTTATATTGAAGTTCAATCAATATGTGATGGACCCAAAACATACTATGGTTGAGCACCTTAGGGTGATGTCTGCCATGATCAGAGAGATGAATGCAGCTGGCAATGATCTCACTGATGAGCAACATATTCTATCAATCACCAGATCCCTACTTGACCCTTCGTGGGAACATATGAAATTGGTGCTCACGTACAATGAGGGAATCAAGACTTTTGATGACATTTCCCGACACCTTGAGCTTGAGGCAGAGCACAAAGATGCGAACCGCACCGCTACACTTGTCGTTCAAGCTAGAAAATGAAGGGGATACAAACCTCAACGTAAAGGACAATAAAAACGAGTTAGATAAGAAAAGGTTGAGAATCTGGCACTAGTGGATGGCAGAGTAACCAAGTGTCACAGAGGCAAGCGCATTGGAAAGAATGATAAATCCAAGCTCAAATGCTATAACTGTGGACAAAATTCAGGCGTGTATTGAGCAAAAGAAGGTACACCCTATTACCAGCTCTTCAAATATATTTGTTTGTTCACAAGTTTTTATTGCTCACTCTCTCCTTGGTTGGGTTATAGACACGAGAGCAACCAAACATGTAGCTAGAGATCGAGCTAGATATGTAGATTATCATCGAATACTAGTTAGTAGGAATTACGTAATAATGGGAAATGGAGCTTAAGAAGAAGTCTTAGGAGTTGGCACCTATTAGCTCAGGTTGCGTATTGGGCACAATTTGCTTCTTCACGATGTGCTTCATGCACCCATTATCCGATGTAATCTATTTTTAGTTTCAGCACTTTTGAAGTTAGATTTTTTTTTTTTTTTTTAAATCCATTTTGAGGACATTAGTTTGTTAATTTATCTTGGTAAAACCTTTATGGTCATGGTAGTTTGAGGGATGATTTCTTTATGTTAGATTTAGATTCAAAATTGAATAATAATTTCCTTATTTGTGTTGCATTGTAATGCCCTAACTTCTGAGTCGTTAATAAATACATTTCATTCATAATTAATGGGCTAAAATAATTAAAGGTTCTAAAAATCATTCGGTAATTCCATTCATGAGGTCTAAAACTGAAATAAGATTATATAAGCTTGTCTCAAATAAAAAGGAAAATTACAAAAAAAAAAAAAAATTTACATTGAATAATCAAAAGACAATGCAAGAATTCACTAGTTAGGATTCCTAAGTGAACCAAGGCTGCACACGGTGTCTTCGGGTATATCCCTCTCATATTTCTCATTTATCTCGTTACTTGGCATTAAACACAAGGCAATACAGAGAAAGCCATGAGCTGTGACGCTCAATAGAGAAAACAAGAAACCAACCTTATAACTTTGAAATGAAACATACGATTTCAACAAGAATTTAAATAGCACAGCGGAAGCAATCATAACGTTACATTAAAAGTTAAAGAAAAATAATATCATCACAAGTTTCCATCATTCCTAAGGTTTACGTTCTAAGTTCATCTAGACAACTCGTCGTGGAAAGTCATCTCTACCTATTCTCCATGCCTAGCTTTAAGCAAACGACATCCCCCCTTGTGCAACCTGTCTAGAATACGTACTTCCGGGGTTATATACCCAAGTTGTACTATTCTGAACCAGAAGGTATCAGAACTCTCGTCGGTTTCTGCCCACCACAGGAATAACTTATTTGCGATCCGCAAGGCTTACCCTACCGTTGAAGGATAAGGGTTCTATACTTAAGCCAGCTTGAGAATCGAGACACTACTTGTACAAAATTTCACAACTAGGAACGCACCCTAAATCAACCTGCTTCATAATCATTCCCTTATTTCTCATTTATTACCATCTCATAACCGTTAACCCAAACCACCCGATTACATGCCGTGATACAACTTAATAATAGATAGCAAAACATTATTCAACAACTATCCATCTTCATTTTCCTACATTTATAACAGGTAAATACAATAAAGAATATAGAGAACAAACTTTATAACACATGAGAGCAGATTCTGGAATTTTCAACAATATGCCGAAATGAACAAACACATAAAATAAATAGCAATTGTTCTCGAAAAATTCTGAAATTTAGATATGTTATAGATAAACAAGTTAGGCACATTTTCTAAAAGAGTTCAAAGTCATTTGGTCACTGTAAATGGGTGGAATAATTCAATATCAGTAACTCATCCAAATTCATCACAGTTTTGGAAAACAGGTGTTTCTCCTTCAATACTAAATAAATATTGACGAAACCAGCGTCATTTGAAAGATAACTCATAATTCTAAAGTTTAAAACTTGAATCACTCAAAAATTTATTTTGTAGAGTAAACTGTGGCTTGGTAAAGTTAGCCTAACTGTTGTCTCCTTAACAGTAAAAAATAAATAAAATAAAATAAAATACATTTTTGGCCTTGAAACGTTGTCAAATGATTTTTTTCGAAATTTACACACTATGAGAACATGTAAAACTAACTCCAGTAGCTTCAGATTTTATAAAAGTGTTTCGATAAATTTATTTAAATGTTTCCAACCCAAAAATAAATCTGCTTTTGCTAGAAGTTTATTGTTTGTGAAAAATAAACTTTGTATTCACTATCATTCACATGCAAGGCTATAAAAATCATTTCTTGCTATTGCTCTCATACAAAACACAATTATTTCAGATTACTTTCATTAGTGAGAAGGGAAAATAGATGGAAGTAAATATCTGTGAAAAAAAATCATAAGCATATTGGCATACATGTTTCACATTCTTCCTTCTAACAACTATCAATTAATTTATTCATAACTTCTCATGTAAAACATAATATATCACATATATATTTCATTACTAAGTAGAAGGAGGGTTTCTAGTCTTCCTACCTTAGTAGTTGTTGAAGATAAAATCTCTAAGTGTTGTACTCCTCTTTCTTCTTTCTTTTCTTTCATTCTCTCTTTCTCACCCTCTCTTTTCTTGTTTTTCACCAAAAAAATATGAAGGAAGGGGGAGGAGGTTTGGTCTCTTTATATAGGCAAGAAGGAGGTGTGAAGGTGAATTATTTTATTAAAGAGAAAATGTTTTTCTTGCAATCTAAGTGGAGTTTGTTCATACACAAGTTCATCATGAGGTTTGGTTCATCAAGCAAGAAGGAAATATTTGAAATAGATTTTGATGAAACCTTGCATGTCTTCCTATTGGTGAGACATCTCTCAATATGTTCACCTTGTCATTCTATGACAAGCATATGGTTTAACAAGCTTGGTTTCCAAGAAAGAAAATATCAAAATTTATAAAAACAAGCTATGTAAGTCTTGCATACTCTCTAGTTGGTTGATAGTCTATCACTAATTTACTTTCCTAGATATGTCTTCCAAAGAGATAAATAACTTGAAAAGGGGATTATTTGCATGTAGTCTTATTGGTTAAATTTCTATCAATATGGCAATATTTCTTAACTCTTAATTTCCAAGAATGTCATGACAGCAAAATTGGGTTTGCATGTTCTTCGATTGGTCACAAGCTCTTCAAATATCTTTGCTCATCTTTTCTACATAGATTTTAAGGGAGAGAAAAATAATTTTTTGTTTTTATTCTATTGGTAGTTTGTCATTCATCTTTATCAACAAAATCCTACACCTTGAATGTATATATCTTTGTTTTAAGAAAATCAAGAAAATGTTCTTATCTTGGAAGAGAATGATTGAGTGTCAATCATCCTCATGACAAAACAATCTTCTAGGTTAAGCTTGTATATTTTAAGCTTTCTTCGCCCCCAAGTGATGGGAGAACACACACATATATATATATATATAAAATTATGGTGGGCCCCACATGTCTATCATCCTTATTATTATTATTATTATTATATAAATGTATCTTTCTTGATTGGTCCACTAGTCCCAACATGTGGCCATGCAAGACTTTCTTAATTCTAAGCTAAGTTGCCTAACCCTTGTAATAGGCCCACTCTAATATTCTTGTATTTGTTAATATTCTTCTATTACTTGGCAAATTCCACTAATTGTAGATATTATTACAATGTGCATCACTCACACAAGAAATCACCTTTGGCTCTTGGGAATGAGCAAGAATGAGACTCGTGGTTTATTTTATTTGGAGTCAAGAGAGGCTTAAATTATCTACTATGTATGTTGCCTTGGTTGGAACTAAGATGAGGTCATATTGAAGACCAAACATAGATGTTGGTATCCACTTCCCATGTACTACTGCCTGTTATGATAAGCCAGATGCGATATCTCATTTGGCGTATGGAAGCCGGGTAAATAGAGAATTCGAGTTAGGCACTAGAAAGTGATTCGTGCACTTAAGAGCAACTAGACTAAGATTTGTACAATGTGTGGAGTATGACGCCACTCTTTGGAAGAGTTACTCCACCACAGCATGTATTCATATTACGTGTGCTTGTCGATCGAGTAATGAAGTGATAAAATGGATCCTTGTTTCCTCACCGTGTGAGTCTTACATGTCATTATTGATATGACTTTCACTTTTGTATCCTTTGTGACCTTTAACTATGTCATAAGGTGAGGGGTTAATGTTAAGCTACTTAGGTTTGTTGCCTGCGATCATATATGATTCGGCTTTAAGGGATATCACTAGAAAAAGGGCCAATCCTAAACTAAATGGCATGAGGGAAAAGGGAAGATCGCATATTATTACACCTCTATTGTGTATTCGTTGCTGACAACTCACATCGCTCTGTATGGGAGGCGGATTGAGTGTGAATATATTACATGATATGAGAGGGTCGAGCATGCTCTGTAAGGGATTAGAGATGCTTAGATCGGTGTAATTGGATAGATTTGGGGTATATAAGACACTATTTTTATGAGATATTAGAAATTGAGTCGGGTTTGGAACCTGAACCCATACTCAATTGGGTTGCCCATGGTGGCATGACCCAAGACCCATAAAGAGAGACCCAGTTAAAGTGGACTTGGATTAACTTGGGGACAAGTGTAAATAACTGTAACAACCCCGATCCGTAATTAACCCATAATCCATGATTAAAATGTCTAATAAGTAATTAAGATGAAATCATGTGTTAGTTGTGCATTTCATGTGTTATTTGTGATTATTTTTGTCTAATGTAAGAATATCTGTCTGAAATTCTATTTCGGTATGTTAAATTGAAGGCCTTATCGACATCTGAACACAAAATAAACTAAGTCTATGTGTTATTTAGAATTTTTTGGATTTTATGGTAAGTTTCATTGGATTTCAATTCGGAATCAAATAATTTGAATAAATTAATTATTAAGTTGAATTAACTTATCTCTAATCTTAATTAATTAAGCTAATACTAATCAAGCCTATTTAAGGCCACTTAGACTCATCCAACAACATTCTAGACTTTATTCTTGAGATAAAAAAATGTAGAGAGAGGGATATGAGGAAAAACATTGAGTTCAAGCTAGGTGGAAGAGGAGATTGAGAGGAATTAAGGAAGATTTTGCTTCAACACTCACAATTCAAGACCTAGGTAAGGATTTCAACCAAATTCTTGACTATAAAGTATGTAGGAATTAAGATTATCTAAGCTAAAGTCTAAATTGGCATGAATTTGAGGAAAAAGAAACTAGAATTGCATATTAGAATGTGGCATTGAGCATAATTTATGCATGCATGCATAATTTATGGAATTTGAGTTTGAATTTCAACAAATACTTACATGCATGGGCCTATACTTACATGATTTTGAGAAATCAACATGGTTCTTCTTTTATTATTCTATTTGTACATGTGTTGGAAGCTAAGATATCAATTCATTACATGCTTGTGTATGTAAACACAAGTTTCAACTAGATTATGAAGAATTGACTTGCTTTTGGGCTTTGATTTTGAGAATTGAACTTCATTTCATGTTTTTCTACAAGTTTCTAAGTGTTTCTTCAAGTTTTGGCCCAAACGAATGTGTTTTGGTACTTTGAAATTGGATTTTGAACTTAGAACACAAATCTGGAAATTTCAAAATTTGTAGGGTTCACTCGAGCGGTGGAACCTTCGCTCGAGCGTACTTTGCGAGCTCTCAGTACTTTTACAGAGTTTGATGGTTGGCTCGAGCGACCAAAAGACCGCTCGAGCGACCACCCTTTATTTTTGATCTTGGTTCGAGCGACCAAAAGTTGGCTCGAGCGTAAAATGAGAGCGTCCAGTTCTTTTGCAGACTTTGCAGAGTGCTCGAGCGACTAAAGCTTCACTTGAGCGAACTGCCTTATTTTCTGAAATTTTGCAAAGTGCATTATTGCATCCTCATTCCATCTTAGGCATTCTTAAGCCATGGTTTAGGCCATATTAATGAGGATATGAATTAGAAACACACTAAGAAAGAAATGTAGTAAGTTAAGTGTATTCGAAGTGTGTGTTTCAATATGTATTTATCACGTGTTTGTGTGTAGATCACGCGCCATTATCCGACCGATCTGTCTACATTGTTTGTTTTGCTTCTAGAGCTCTCTGTGAGTAACAATTTTGTAAAGCTATGTTTGACTATAAGTATTTTTTGAGTGAAATGATATGATAAGCTCTGTTTTCTGAAATGATATTTTTTGTATAGATGAATGATTGTCCTATTTCTGAAATGTATCGTGACATCCTTAGCATAATGTGATATGTTATATGTTATATGTTACCTGGTACCAGGGTTTCAAGTGGGTTCCATTCATGGAACTAATTATACATAATCAACTATATGATCTGCAAGTGGGTCTTTATGACTATCTACTTTGTATATAGGTCTTTATGGCCAATCTGATCTATTAGTACTAATGGATGTACTATGTATGACTGTTTACAAGTCTAAAAATGTACATGAATCTATTTCTGATCTGAATTCTGATTTCTAAATCCGTTATGGACATCATTCATAAAACCTTACTCTATTGTTATTCACTGGGTTCCAACTTGTGCGCCTCCCGAGGAGGTTCCGAAAGTCTTTTTGTGGTCAAGTTCTGTGGTTAATGTTTGTGATCAAGCCTAAGTTTTATTTTATTTTCTTTTGTTTGGACAAGTTTACATTTCTTCTGTAACTAGGGCTTAGTCCCTTTTGTTTATCTGTACTGGTAATGACGCAAGTATGACGTCATTATTTATGTAAATATAAGTTTGAAACTTTCTGTCTCATATAAGTCTGCACAGCTTTATGGACTATTATATTTTTGATATTTGCTTCAGCTAGCTCCTTAATCTGCTAATCTGTTTTAGAGGCCTTCGGTAATCCTCGGATTACTGGCCAGTTACGATGCTAAACCTATAAGAGCGGGTTTGGGTCATGACAATAACCCACTATCAAATATCTTAAGGAGATAGAGTTGTGGATGGTTATAACTCGCCCATAATAATATACGTATTATATGGTGAGATTGCTTTTAACCATATGAAAAAGTTACATCTGCAGTCTCTTTCTCTTCTTTCTCCATAGAAACATAAAACAAGCTTTGTATTATGAATAGTGCGGGTAGTTCTCTAGTAGTTCTACCCCACTGCTGGGAATTGTTCAAGTTCATCATGGAGGTATGTGATTCACCGGCATGGTTTATGAATTCGATTTGAGTGTAAAAGGTATGCCCCAAATCCGTTTATTTCTACTGTGTATTGGTTATGAATTTTCTACATTTTGTGTTGACATATATAATATATTAATCCGATTCTCTCTCATTCCTAACCATAAAGAACCAATCATGATTAGTTAACGTTTTCCTATTGTAGACAAGTTCAAATTAAACACGGATGAATGTTTGAAAGGAAATTCAAGACAAGTAGGATATGTTGGACTGTTGAGAGGTGAAAAGGGATCTTGGGTATGGGAAGTTGGGAAATTGTACAAGCTTGGAAGCTAAAGTTTGGAACATATATAGAGGACTCATCTCACCATCATATTCTTGAAGGGCTTAAAAGAAGTGGATATAGAATCAAACTTAAAAATGACTGTGGTAGATCGCATTATAAGGCTTTGATAGAATAAAAAATATTTGTTGTGAAGATGAAAATGCGACATCAATCATATGAAGAGAGAAGAAATGTTAGAAAATAGTTTTTAGTGACTTCAATGTAGAATTAAAGTGGGTCCCAACCATCGGTTGAGATGGGTCCAAGTGGGTTTAGATTCTTTGCAATAAGATCTTTACACCACCAAAAGAATGACAAAAAATCATTAAGATTTGAATGAGAAATTATCTCATAAAGTTGGCCTCATAAATAAGGTATTGGAAAAGGTGTGTAACCCACCTATCTCACATTGATTGTAGACGAAAACATTGATGGATATTTAAATCTTAAGTTTTTGATAAGGGTGTGAGCCCTTTAGGGCATCTAAATTTTTTGAAGGAAGAGAGTCATGGATGCCTCAAGGATGGGCTTAGGCCAAGACTATGGTCCAAGTTGGTTATCAAAAAAATGCCACACGCGAGCATACAACGCCCACCCAGACCGAGCAAGGTCGAGTCTGGGTCCATGGGTCGTGAATATTGAATCTTGGGCTTGAGGCTTGCTGGACTGGATAAGGTTTGGGTTGGGCCGGGTTGATGGCCCACCAACCTAATCTTTTTCTAGACTAGGTTAGATGATGGTGGCTGATGATACAGATTTACACACATGTGTATATAGTGTGTAACCTCCACACTTTAGATGGGTTTTATTCCATCAGTTTTGCAGAATTCATTTCTACATTGGTTGCTAGCCTTTATGGCTGAAGGCTCATCCTCTCTCCCCCTTGTGTATAAATAAAGACCACCCTCCTTTGGTTTGAGACACAAAATTTCTTGCTCCCTCACTATACTATCAGTCTGCCTAAATTATTCTTTCAAGCGTGAGAGAGTGCTGCCATTGTCAAAGTTCATCGAAGCTATTTAGAAGGAGCTTCTGCTCGAGCTAGTTTCGACCATCGTATCTTGAGAGATAGACGCCGGCATACCTTCAGCACCCAACGGTGAGGCGGCGAATATGTTTTAAGGAAACTGTGGCTACACAGGTTTCGATTTGTATTTCTCATTTTTCATTTCAATTTATTGTTTGATTCCAGCATGTGTTTGTTTTATATTTCTGTTCATCAAATTGTAATATCTAGTTTCAATTAGTTCCATTTGTTTCTTATTCTGTAATTTAAATTAAATTAAATCTAAATTTGTTTATTTATTTAAATATATATTTTGTACAACAATGTTAAAATAGATTATTCGTTTCTAAAGAAATTAAACAAATATATTCTTTTTACATAGTAGTTTCTACTGGACTAATTTTTTCCTAGAAAAATATTACTTTTTTAGTTTGATTGTTCTTCTTCTTCTTCTTTTTATTTTATTTTTTATTTTTTTTATTTTTAATTTAAAAAAAAAATGAACTAGTGGTGTTTGGTTTGTAGTCTAGTTTTTTTAGCATAATTTGCATGCTTATTATTTTTTAGTTTCTAGTTTAATTTGCATGCTTTTTGCTTTCTAGGTTCTAGTTTAATTTGCATGCATATTTCTTTCTAGTTTTGTTTTTATTTTATTTTTTTGTTTAGTTTAATTTGCATGTTTATTAGTTTCCTAGAATTATTTGCATGTTTTGCTTTTTAGGTTGCATGTTTATTGCTTTCTAGTTTTCTAGCATTATTGGCATGTTCATTGTTTAGTAATTTTATATAAGTCTTGTCTATTAATTTTAATTTAATTATTTGGAGTTATTAGTTTTCTTTTAATAATTTGTCTAGCATTTTATTCTGTAGTTATTTTTGCTATTAGATAGATTGCTAGTAGTGAAAAAAAATTGTTGCATTGCATGAGACTTTACAATTTTTTTTTTTTAAAGATTATTTGTTTTGTGTTTTGTGTTTTGTGTTTTGTTGTGTTTTTCTACTAACTTTCTTTACAACCTATGCGTAAGGGAATAGAAAACTAAGAACAAAACAAAATGAATATTCATTGGGACTGTAAAACTTAAATTGGACTACTAATCTATTTGTTGAGCAAAAATACCTAAGCGTGGAAGGGATTTTTTGGACTCTAGAATCCTTATTTGGATTGGTTGTGGTTTTATTTTCTTGAAGCAATTTTATTTGGTTGTAAATTTTTGGTAACAATTTTATTTGCTTGTAAAGTTTGGGAGAATTTGTTTTAAGTTAGGTAGCAATTTTAATTGTTTGGAAGTTCATTTTGAGACTTGATTCGACTTGGTTTATCCCTAGAAACTTGAAACTTAATTCTAAATTTATTCCCATTAACAATAAGTGAACAAGCTCTTGAAAGTTTTGTCTAAAGTTAATTGGGTTTTAAGTGGGACCGCTGTGACCCCTCCAATCTTCCTAAAAACTTTCTTGACCTTGTTTGCTTTTGAAGTTACTGGTGAGATTAGTTTTGAATTAAATTTTAGATTTTAGGATTTTCTAGTGTTAAGTTTGTTTATGGAAAAAATAAAATAGTGAAATTCTGTTGTATTTTGAGAAATGACAACTGTGACTAATGTTGCTACAGCTAGTGCTGGAGTGGTGAATGTTGGTGGGGATCCAAATCCCGTGTCAACTAGCACGACAACCCATGTTGTGACCCTTGTAGTCAATCTTGTTGGTAATCCTACTATTCTGGAGGGACCGCTCAATCATCATGAGTGCCCGAGAAAATTCACCTGCGTGAATTTCAAGAGGTGGCAGAAAAAAGTGTTGTTTTACCTAACAACTATGAGCCTTGCTAGGTTTTTAAGTGAGGATCCGCCAACTATAGAAGAGAATGAGCAAGATAAACAAAAGCTCATGGCTCTGGATGCTTGGAAGTAGTTGGACTTCCTTTTGTCGGAATTATGTATTGAACGACTTAACAGATACACTGTTCAGTGTGTTTTATGCTAAGAAGTTAACAAAGGAGTTGTGGGACTCCTTGGACAAGAATTACAAAACCAAGGATGCTGGGGTGAAGAAATTTTTCGTTGGCTGGTTTTTGGATTTCAAAATGGTGGATTATAAAACCATCATTAGTCACGTCTAAGATTTCTAAATAATTCTGCACGAGATTCATGTAGAAGGAATGTTGTTGAGTGAATCATTCTAGGCAGTTGCTTTGATTGAGAAGCTGTCTCATAACTAGAAAGACTTCAAGAACTACTTGAAGCACAAGCAAAAAGAGGTGACAGTTGAAGAGCTCGTTGTTAGACTCCGAATGGAAGAGGATAACAAGAAGAAATGGGGGAATACCCTCGCTGTCAAAGCAAATGTGATTGAGCATAGCTAGTCTTCGGGGGTCAAGAAGAAGCAACCTGTGAACAAAGGCTCGAAGTTGGGGCCTAAAGGTGGTGTCATGAAAAGGCCGGTCTACAAATTGCAAGAACCTACCTATAGGTTTAATGGGAAGTGCTACAATTATGGTAGCAATGGGCATTGGGCAGTTGATTACCGCAAGAATAATCAAACATACAAGAAAAATCCTCCAAAGAACAAGGCCCGAGTTTACATGGCTGAAATGGAGGATCTTTCTCAAGATGTAGATGATATGTATCTTTCAGCTACTGTCACTAAGTTGAACATGGTGGGATCCAATCCGAAGGAATGGTAAGTAGACACTAGGGCCACTCGCCACATCTATGCAGAGAAGACGATGTTCACAACATTTGAGCCAATTTCAAATAGTGAGAAGTTGTTCATGGGAAATTCTATACCCTCAACTGTTGAGGAGAAGGGCCAGGTAGTCCTGAAGATAACTTCAGGGAAAGAGCTAACTCTCAACGATGTCTTGTTTGTGCCAGACATTCGTAAAATCCTTGTCTCAGGGTCCTTCCTAAGAAAACATGGTGTTTGCATGGTTTTTTAATTCGATAAGGTCGTGTTGACCAAAAACGGAGTGTAAGTGGGGAAGGGATATATGTCGTGTGATATGTTCAAGTTTAATGTAATGACTATTATCCCTAAGGTTAATGAGAATGTTGCTTCATCTGCTTATATGCTTGAGTCCCCTGAATTATGGCATAATAGACTAGATCATATAAATTTTGAATGTTTGTGTGGATTAATCAAGTTAGATTGCATACTATCTTTCAAGATTAATCCAAATTACAAGTGTGAAACTTGTGTAAAAGCAAAATTGACTAGTACTTCATTTTATCCTGTTGAAAGAAGTTTTGAGCTTTTAGATTTAGTGCATAGTGATTGTAGGGGCCGAATATAATGAGCCGTAGAGAAGCCAAATCATTGGACCTGGAAGTCAAAATATACGCATCGCATTCGGCCAAACAGCCAGTTGAGTAAGGGGCCGAGTGAATAGCGGTTTGTAACAAAAGAAGCCGAATAAATAGTTATACGGCGAATGGAAAGTGGTCCCAGCCCCGAGGCCCAAGGGAGAGAGGATATAAATAGAAGAACACCAGATAGAAAGAGGTATGTGAGAACCATTACGCTTAACTTAAAATACAAGTAATCCAGAGAGTAGAGACTGACTTACCCGTCAGAGTGCTAATTCCGGCACCCCCGACCGGAGTGTTTATTCCTTTTCAGGTGACTAGCTGCGAACGTCCCCCAAGATCAGAAGAGTATTTCCAAACCACTTCTCCACAATTGGCGCCATCTATGGGAATACTCAAGCACATCCATGGCGGGCGTGACGGAAGATCCTCCGGCAGTCACTGTCGACCCTACACCGCAAGATGAAACCACTCCAAGCAATATGCTTGGGCTAGAGAATATTACCGCAAGAAGGGCCTTGAACTTCGGTTCACCCTCAACATCAGCACAAGAGGCAATGCAAGCGATTATGGAGCAAGCAAAGCAAAACGAACAGAGGTTGGAGAACATGATCGCTGAGAATGAACGTCTTCGTCAGGATTTGGCCTTGGATGTAGCGGAGTCCAAACAAGCTGTACGCCAAGATCCAGAACGACCTCTGAGGGTAGGTGGTCGACGACCTCGAGCCCGACAACAAGACACTGACAGCGACTCTGACTCATTATCCCCAGAGCCCAAAAAGAAGGGTCGACTTGAAGCTACCAGTTCTTCTGAAGAGAGTGTACGTATAAGGCATAAGCGAAGAAGAAACAGCTCAGACGAAGAAGACCAGCACGATCCCTTTGTACGACGGATCGCAAGGGTGGTCCTGCCTAAAAAGTTCAAAGCTCCGTCGTTCACTCTCTATGATAGAAAATCAGACCCCACCAATCACATCCGTTACTACAAGCAAGCCATGACATTGAATGCAGACGACGAGGCCCTCATGTGCCAAATATTTCCCAACAGTTTGGGACCATTGGCTGTCAGGTGGTATTATAAACTAGAGCCGGCTTCGATCAAGAGCTTCCATCAATTAAATAAATCCTTGAGGGCTAGATTCATCACCAATGAGGTCTAGTCGAAACAAGCTGACTCTCTCTGGGCAATGCAGATCCAGCCAGGAGAAACACTAAGAGCGTATTCCGCACGCTACTAGGAGTGCTTTAATCTTGTTGATGACGCTTGCAACGACTCCATGGCCATCACCGCCTTCAAAATGGGTTTGCATCCTAACAGTGCTCTCCGCAGCTCCTTGACTAGAAGACCCCCAAAACAGTCTGGTCGTTGATGAAGAAAGTTGAGGAATCCTGCAAAGTGGAGGATGACGCCTTGCGGGTTAAAGCCAAAAATGTGGCCAACAAGATGGCCCCTTCTGAAATTGCTCAGCCAATAAGTTCCGTACCACCTCAGAGCCACGAACCGCGGCATCGGGCTAAACGGGACAAGTGACGGGATTCTCGCCGATCAAGCGACCAATGCCCCCACTGAGAAAATGAACAACTGCAAGTGGATGGAAAGCGCACAAGGCGCGCTGACAAGAAATACACAGAGTTGTCAGAGCCGATCAGTGCGGTTATGTCCATAATCCAACACCTTTCGTTTTTCAAGTGGCCGTCCAAAATGGTGGGACCTCCCGAAACAAGAAGACGGGATAGGCGGTGCGAGTATCACAAAGATCACGACCATAATAGTGAGAGTTGTTACGCATTGAAGGATCACCTGGAGGAACTGGTACAAGATGGTCGGCTATAACAGTATGTCTGCAAAGGCAACTCAACCAAAGCAATAGCCTTACGACAAGATTCACCTCCACTTGGCGTGATCCACATGATATACAGCCTGCCAATGTTATCCGCGGTGCATACGATTTAGTCGAATCTCGGTCCTCAAAATTAACTCACTTCAGCTAAACGGCCCCATGAAGCTGCGAGCATTACTTTTGATGATTCAGATTTGGCCGGAGTGGCACTCCCCCACATCGATCCCTTGGTAATCGAATTACGCGTAAACCGATTCACCGTTGAGCGCGTACTCATTGATCCG
This sequence comes from Camellia granthamiana, assembly GCA_036172215.1. Lineage (NCBI taxonomy): Eukaryota > Viridiplantae > Streptophyta > Magnoliopsida > Ericales > Theaceae > Camellia > Camellia granthamiana. The sequence continues at coordinate 84,027,320 of CM069910.1, forward strand.
GGGAGCACATCGGAAGTTATGTATTACAAGACATTCACCAAACTCGGCTTCTCCGAATCAGATCTCTCTCCGGCACCTTATCCACTATTCGGCTTCAACGCCAATCCAGAATACCCATTGGGAAAAATCACACTACCCATTCGAGCGGGCTCCCGAACAGTGGAAGTAGAATTCTTGGTCGTCAAGCTGTCGTCGCCGTATAATCTCATCATGGTACGAACTTGGTTGCACACCATGTAGGCCGTGCCGAGTACCTATCATCAGCTGTTACGCCTTCTGACAGAACACGGTATTGAGTAGATCCGTGGCTCCCAGAAATCGGCACAAGCATGTTATCTCCTTGCTGGAAAAATGCCAAAAGAGTTGCAAGTGAATTCCATTGAGGTGCCGGATCGGGAGAGCCTTGACGATGTTGGCCGGCTCCCAAGTGAAAAGGCCACAGAAGCCCTGGATTGAGCTGAAATCGACGGAAGCCCGGACAGATTCTTTATGGTCGGCGCCTCCCTGAATCAAGCCGACAGACAGCAGCTAATTTCTTTCCTGCTCAGCAACCTTGATGTCTTTGCGTTGACGCCATACGAGATGCCGGGTATAGATCTGTCCGTTTCACAGCACCGTTTGAATGTTGACCCTAAATGCAAGCCGGTCATTCAGAAAAGTCGGCGGTCAGCCACAGAGCACACTGCCGCCGTTGTTGAAGAGGTTGACAGGTTGCTTGATGCTGGGGCAATTAGGGAAGTGACCTACCCTACATGGCTTTCTAATACTATGGTGGTGAAGAAGAAAAATGGGACTTGGCGAGTGTACGTTGATTTCACGGACCTAAACAAAGCCTGCCCCAAGGATTGTTTTCCTCTACCCAGAATTGACCAACTTGTAGATGCGACGGCACGCCATCAGCATATGAGCTTCCTCGATGCTTACAGAGGCTACCATCAAATCGCTATGCATCCGGAGGACCAAGACAAAACTACATTCCTCACCCCAAGAGGAACCTACTGCTATAAGGTTATGCCTTTTGGGCTGAAGAATGCAGGGGCAACTTACCAAAGACTAGTCATTACTATGTTCAAGGAGCAACTCAGCCAGACTATGGAAGTGTATATTGATGACATGGTGGTCAAGTCCAAAGAAGAGCAAACTCATCTAGCCGATCTAGAAGAGACATTCGGCATTTTACGCAAATACAAAATGAAGCTGAATGCTTCCAAATGAGCGTTTGGGATCGGCTGTGGCAAATTCTTGGGTTACATTGTCAACCACTGAGGAATCAAAGCCAACCCGATGCAAATCACGGCAATCTTGGAGCTCTGCTCCCCTCGTTCAGTGAAAGAGGTTCAAAAGTTGATGGGGATGGCCGCCGCACATAACAGGTTCATCAGTCGGTCCACAGATAGCTACCGACAATTCTTTCATACACTACGGCAGGGCAAGGCTTTCGAATGGTCCGCCGAGTGCGAAGCTGCTTTCAACGGCCTTAAGACTTACCTCCGATTAGTACCGCTTTTGACAACACCTTCGGCAGGTGACCCGCTCATTTTGTATTTGGCAGTTTCTGACTGGGCCGTCAGCGCCGTACTGATAAAGGAAGAGCTGGGGGAGCAGCGGCCAGTGTATTATGTGAGCAAGGCAATGGTTGATGCCGAAACACGCTACCTTCTGCTGGAAAAACTCATCCTAGCCCTAGTAATGGTGGCAAGAAAACTGATGTATTACTTCCAGGGGCATAGCATCGAGGTGCTAATAGATTATTCCCTCCGATCAGTACTACGTAGCGCAAAAACATCAGGACGTGTTTCAAAGTGGGCTCTTGAACTCGGCCAATACGATATTCAGTTTCTACCTAGAACCTCAATCAAGGGACAGGTGCTGGCCGACTTTGTTGCCGAATTCACTGGGGGTCTTACCGACTTTAAGTCTGATGAAATTCGACTGAAGCCGAACTGGAGAATTTATGTTGGCAACATTTGGTAGTTGTACTGTGATGGATCATCTAATCAGTGGGGCAGCAGAGTCGGGATAGTAATCATGGCTCCTGACGGTGCAATAATTGAGCAGGCTGTCAAGCTTGGCTTCGAAGCATCAAATAACGAAGCCGAATACGAAGCCCTTCTAACCAGTTTGCGGAATGCACATCTTCTGGGTGCTCGGCGTTTGCTTGTATTTTGTGATTCAAAACTAGTGATCAATTAGCTGAAGGGGGAGTACGCGGCAAGAAACGATCGTATGGCGGCTTACATGAAAACGGCTAACTCCTTGCTAGCAAAATTTGACCATCATGAATTGAATAAGATAACACGTGATCAGAACACACATGCAGATGCCCTGGCTTGCCTAGCTTCCGCCATTAACTCAGAGATTAAACGGACCATTGAAGTAGGTTTCATCCCGGAGCCAAGCATTGGCCCCTCGGAGGAAGTCCAGGTCAATGTCATAGAATCTGGACCAAGTTGGATGGATCCCATTGCTGCATTCTTGTCTTCCAAACAGCTCCCAGAGGACAAGAAAGAAGCGCACAAGCTGCGAAACAAAGCCCTGTGATACTACTTGGATCCGCAAGGAAAGCTTTATAAAAAATCCCTTTCTGGTCCATATTTAGAATGCGTGCATCCGGACAAAGTCGAAGAGCTTCTGACTGAAATACATGAAGGCAGTTGTGGCACCCATTCTAGCGGGTGCTCTTCGGCTCATCGAGCCGTGACACAGGGGTATTACCGGCCAATAATGAGAGCCGATGACGAATGTTACGTGAAAAAGTGTGAACAATGCCAGAAATTCTCTCCTTTGACCCACCCGCCTGCTGAAGAGCTAAGCTCCATAACCAGTCCCTGGCCGTTCGCCTAATGGAGACTTGACATCATCGGACCACTGCCTCGTGCCTCGGGTAACAAGCGATTTTTGATTGTCGCGACAGATTATTTTACAAAATGGGTAGAAGCGGAGGCACTAACGCACATCCGAGATACCGACGTGAAGCGTTTTGTTTGGAGAAATATCATAACACGATTCAGCATTCCAAGAGCTCTTATTTCAGACAACAGCACCTAGTTTGATTGTGGCGTCTACCGAGAGTTGTGCAGCAAGTATGGCATCCAGCCTTATTTTTCTACGCCAGCTTATCCACAAAGCAATGGTCATGCTGAAATCTCTAACAAATCCATCTTGGACGGAATCAAGAAGAGGCTGGAGAAAGCTAAAGGCAAATGGGTCGAAGAATTGCTGAGTGTATTGTGGGCTCATCGAACTACGCCGAGGCGATCAACTGGGGAAACACCGTTTGCTTTATACTTTGGAACACAGGCAATCATACCCCTGGAGATCGGCCCCCCAACCTTGAAATTGAAAGTTTTTGATATAGGCCAAAACGACACGATGCTGGCTTTGGATTTGATTCTAATTGAAGAATGAAGAGACCGTGCCCTTACATCCATGGCGTGGTATGAACAGCAGCTTGCCAAGTCGTATAATCAACGTGTTCAGCTGTGCTGCTACACATCAGGAGAGTTGGTCCTGAAGAAAGTACTCCCAGCTGCTAGGAAACTGGCTGATGGAAAATTGGGTCCTAACTGCGATGGCCCCTATCAGGTCGATTCGATCGCGGGAGTAGGGGCATATCGACTCAAAGACATGTCTGGAAGGAGTCTGCCACGGCCTTGGAATTCAACGCATTTACGTAAATTCTATCATTGACCCGACTTGTGGAGCTTGATACTTGTACATATTTCACTTTTGCAATGCAAAGTTTCTCATTTCTTCATCGCGCAATTCAGTTCACAAGCCTCCAAATTCTGAGCACTCTTCGTGGATATCACGATTGGCCAAATTAAGTCTCCGGATTCGGAGCCTCATCGGCGCATGACACCTTTGGGCCGATAAAGCCTCCGAATTCGGAGCGCCCTTCGTGGATATCATAATTGGCCAAATTAAGTCTCCAGATTCGGAGCCCTATCGGCGCATGACACCTTTGGGCTGATAAAGCCTCCGGATTCGGAGCGCCCTTCGTGGATATCACGATTAGCCAAATCAAGTCTCCGGATTCGGAGCCCCATCGGTGCATGACACCTTTGGGCCGATAAAGCCTCCGGATTCGGAGCGCCTTTCGTGGATATCACGATTGGCCAAATTAAGTCTCCGGATTCGGAGCCCCATCGGTGCATGATACCTTTGGGCCGATAAAACCTCCGGATTCGGAGTGCCCTTCGTGGATATCATGATTGGCCAAATCAAGTCTCCGGATTCGGAGCCCCATCAGAACAAGACCTTTGGGCCGATTAAAGCCTTCGGATTCAGAGCGCCCGTCGTGGATGTCACGATTGGCCAAATTAAGTCTCCGGATTCGGAGCTCCATCGGCGCAAGACCTTTGGGCCGATTAAAGCCTCCGGATTCGGAGCGCCCTTCATGGATATCACGATTGGCCAAATCAAGTCTTCAGATTCAGAGCCCCATCGGCGCAAGACCTTTGGGCCGATTAAAGCCTTCGGATTCGGAGTGCCCTTCGTGGATGTCACGATTGGCCAAATTAAGTCTCTGGATTCGGAGCCCCATCGGCGCAAGACCTTTGGGCCGATTAAAGCCTCAGGATTTAGAGCGCCCTTCGTGGATATCACGATTGGCCATCTTCGAATTTGGAGCCCCGCTGGTGCATGACACCTTTGGGCTGATTAGTGCATGACACCTTATAAACGTAGGCTAAAACATGCAAACATTCAAAATGAAATGGGACAAGCCCTACCAACGAGGGCTAAAACATGTAAACATACAAAATGAAATGGGGCAAGCCGTATGAACGCGTGGCGAAACATGTCGTATAAATGTAGGCTGAAACATGCCATATAAAAGTAGGTTGAAACATGCGAACATTCAAAATAAAATGCGTCCTTAGATTAATCGATTGGCATTAAGTGTACTAATATAATTAGAAAGTACAATAACACTTGAAAACACTTGAAGTAGAAAGTGTATTATTATTCAATTAACCAATAATTACATAATTTTGCATTACAATGTCCACAATGTCTACTTTGAGCATTACAATGTCTACTTTTATCCGGCGTCTCCTTCATCGTCACTCTTCTCGACTTCGAAGGTGGAAAAGGGGAAGTGATCACGTTGGTACAACGGCAATGCCGAATTAACGCCCGTTGCTTGGAGAGCCTCTACGGATTGCAGTGCCTTGATCCAATCATACCTAAAGCCCCGGTTCTCGCATCGGCAAACCTCCTCTACAAGTTTCTCTTTGGTTTTGTCGATCCCAACCTTCTAGCCCTCGTGGAAGCCTTTTTCATAACCCATGGTCCTCGCATTTTCTACAGCAAACATACTTGCCGTATCCCGGTCGGCAATCGCGTGACTTAATAGCCGTTGGGTCACTCTCTCCTCCACGACCGGATTAGATCGACCTCCCGCAAGTGGCTCGATGGTTTAAGCCTTCCTAAGCTCCCTAAGCTCACGCTTGGCATTCTCCGCACGAGCCTCCAAACTGCGAATTCGTTTGTCCTTCTTCTCTATTTCTCGTCGCGCGGCGCGCAGGCGCATGTCGACTTCATAAGCGGTATACAGCCCCTTCACCGCCCCATGGATGCCTTCTCGAAATATTTCGAAATCCGATTGACCAACCATCGACTGCTGGACTTCCGGTGGAAAGATCTGTCGAGCGAACTCGACTGCTACCCCTGGATTGTTAACGATGGAATCAGCCTCTGTCATCGGTTTATTCCCCACAAAAACCGCAAAACTCAACGATCGTGCCGTCGTGTCGGGCTCATTTCTCGGTCGCGGTCGCGGGGAGCCTCCCCGTAGCTGTTTTTCTTTTCGGGGTGATTTGCTTCGACGACTTGGGGGTTGACTTTTTCCCGTTCCCTGGACGTCCTCCCTCCCATGCGTGTAGGCTCGTCACTGCGATTCATTGCAATGTCTAGCTCAGCCAATGTTCGTTCTTCTCCTCTGCTGTTGAAGAACAATCTACCTGACATTCGCACTTATCTAAAGCTAGTTTAAATCGAGTCTAAACAAGAATAAGTGGAATCACTGGCGCGAACTCACCCCATTTATTTCTAATGTATGCAGCGCCCCCGAGGCGACTTCTTTAATGCCAAACTCCAAAAGCCAGCTGCCGATCGGAATATTCGGCTCTTGGAGTTCATAAATTGGCTGGGGCAAGGGCAGATTTACCAATCTGATCGGCCATTCGACGATGGTAAATCAGTCCCCTGGGTGTAATGCCGATGGTAGATCAGATTTAATAATCTGATTGGCTATTCTACGATGGTAAATTATTAAGTTGCCTAATTATCTAATCGTCACGTATACACGAATGTTTTATCTAAACAAGCAAAAAACAATACTATGCATCAATAAAAACATTAAGCACAAGTAACAGCAAAGTACAAGGGAAATTTTCATTAGTAAAATTAGGCACAGACTGTAACCATTTTACATGTGAAAACTACTAGATAAAAAGCTACAAGTTTGCAGGGAAGTGCCTAGCAAAAAACTTTAAAACTGTAGCCATACTTAAAAACTACTAAACAAAAAGCTGTAACATTACATTCAAAATCCTAAAACAAAAATTACGGTCGCCCTCATCAGTCCTCGGAGTCAGACTCCAACAGCTCAATATCCACTTGCTCATATGGAATTGGCATAGCCAATGTCACATTAGCAGCAGCAAGGGCTTTGAGCCAGCTGTGTTTGAATCCTCGATTCTCGAATTTGGGGACTTCTTCCACGTAATTGGCGAGGGCAGCGCTTTGCCCAGCCTCATACGCCTTTCTAGCCTCAGAGTCGGCTACTTCTTTCGCCGCCTTTGATTCTACTAAGTCCACCTCAAGTTTGGAGATTGCCTCTTGGGCTAACTTGAGCGCAGCTTTGTTTGTAGTCGCTCTCTGTTCGGCAACCAATCTGAGTTGGTCTGCATTTCTTGCCCTCTCTATTTCGGCCTCGGCCCTTGCAGCCTCTATCTTCGCCCGCGCTGCTTTGAACTCCGCCCGGCTCCTTTGGCTCTTAACTTCGGGTTGTAAATGGCCAATTCGTTCGATGGCGTCGTGCTGGCGACAGCCTATCTCGGCTATCCTTCCGATCGTCTGCAAAACAGGAGATTAAACCAAATTGTATGCATAAAAGGGAATGGCAAGATCAAGATATTTACTAGAAGAGCCAATTGAGCGGCTAGCGCTATTGCCAAAAGGTCCAGCTCTGAGCAGAAAGCCGCCTTATCAGACGACAATGAAACAGATGAGGCCATGCTCAGTGCCACGACTGGATCTTTCATAACCGACACATTAGAGGAGATCGGCACATTTTTTTTTATCTTTGGTTGAACCACAAAAGGCACAACCAAATCCGACTCCTCTAGACGCGGTCGTTTGTCAGCAGGGTCTTCTCCAGAGCCGGCCTCAACCTCAGCAGGACGCTTCTCCGCCCTTCGTTCAGCTTCCTAATTTGCCGACACGACCGGCTCCGACTCCGCATCTCTGGTTTGAGTCGTCTCCTCAATAACAGGAAGGGAGGGCTCAACGTCGACGGCGGGTGGCACTTCAGACTGGATGGCCTCCACTCGAATGGCCTCTGCTCTCTACTACGAGGCCATTCGTTCGGCGTTTCTCTTTTTTGCAAGTTTCGTGAGTGACAACCCGGCCATATCTTCGGGGTACGCGCCGGGAAGGTCTTCTAACCTAATAAAGACGTCGTCGTAAACTTCCCGACCCGAGGTGGACGGAGGGTTAGCTGAATTGAGGTCGGCCTCCTCAAAGGGTACCACCCTTAACGCCTCGTTTACTTCGGCCTCGGACTGGCCTGATTCTTCACCAACCTCTGCGACTCTCGCACGTTCCGAGTCAGATCCTTCGAAACCAATCTGGCGCAAGTTCCTGAAGTTGGTTAAAATAAGAACCGTAAGAAATTTTTCACCCTTCGGAATCGGGATGTTTTCTGCTGTCAAGAAGGTTGTGTACGTCGGCTCGTATTTAAGAAGAACGCGTGCCGCCCTCCCTTGTTTTTGAAGGCTTGGACGGCCTAAGTATTTCAGCGCAACTTTGATCTCTGAAAGAACGAAATCGTCGGTCGAAGTCAAGATTTTCTTCAGATCGTTGCCTGCACAAATTGAACCATGAGACCAAAAAGATAAAGTCTTGTATATGCAACAAAAATAAGTGCAAAGGGCTATATGGCCACTTGGTTCGCCCCTCTGTCTAGGAATGGGATCTAAGCAGTCCTCGCCTTTGCCAAATTCCCAGTTACCTCGGACCACGACCATCACGTCATCGACTCGCTTGCCAGAACTGGAAAGCATGGTCACTAATTGATGGTCGGTGTCCTTGGCCCTGAGGAAATAGCACCCGTGCCGGCCAGAAGACTTGGCCAAGGCATAACAATGCCGAATAACAGGTATGCTGAGGTTAATCCTAAGGCGACAGTTTAATTCTATAATCCCCATTACGATTCTAAAAAAGTTGACATTGGGTTGGGAAGGGATTAGACCCCAATGGCGAAGGACAGCCCTGAGGAATGGGTGAAGGGGAAAACGTACTCCACCCTTTGCGATTGATAGGAGGGGGAAAACGATGGAGCTCTCATCAGCCCTCTCCATATCGAGGGTGCCGTCTGTCACAAGTGACAGACGGACATCATCAGGGATGGAAAAATGGTGTCGAAAGCTAGAGATTCAATCCGCGGAGAGAAGGTCTTTCAGATACTTTGCCATTTCGGACAACCTATAGGAGCGTACTAAACTAAAGGTGAACCAGGAAAAGGGATTCAAAGCAGAGAGGAGGAAAACTTACAAGAAACGGAGAGGACAATAAAGGATGAATGGAAGTTGCAGAGGTGAGTCGGAAAGCAGTCCAAAAACTCTTAAGTATCCAAAGATGTGTGTTTGAAAAGATGACAAGATTTTAAATCACAATAAATGGAAGCGTACGAAGGGGCGGGAAGTTGAAATGATGACCGAAAGGCGTGTGCTCTGACATCCGCATTGAAATGAGGTTAGCCGCCGGATTTCGGCTCTGACTTTTCGAGTCCAAAACCAAACACTCCCACTAGACCGTTGTTAGTGGAGTGATTGGGGGGCAATTGTAGGGGCCGAATATAATGAGCCGTAGAGAAGCCGAATCGTTGGACCTGGAAGTCAAAATATACGCATCACATTCGGCCCCGTCTTGCACATTCAATCCTACCCTATTCGGCCAAACAGCCGGTTGAGTAAGGGGCCGAGTGAATAGCGGTTTGTAACAAAAGAAGCCGAATAAATAGTTATACGGCGAATGGAAAGTGGTCCCAGCCCCGAGGCCCAAGGGAGAGAGGATATAAATAGAAGAATACCAGACAGAAAGAGGTATGTGAGAACCATTATGCTTAACTTAAAATACAAGTAATCCAGAGAGTAGAGACTGACTTGCCCGTCGGAGTGCTAATTCCGGCACCCCCGATCGGAGTGTTTATTCCTTTTCAGGTGATTAGTTGAGGATCACGAGCGTCCCCCAGGATCGGAAGAGTATTTCCAAACCACTTCTCCACAGTGATGTGTGTGACTTAAAAGTCGTACAATCTCAAGGTGGCAACAAGTGTTTCATCACTTTTGTTGATGATTGTATTAAATTTTGTTATGTGTATTTTTTTAAGAGCAACTATGAGGTGAATGATAAATTTATTCTTTATAAGGATGAAATTGAGAATCAACTAAGTTGGAAGATTAGGCTTTGCGAAGTGATTGTTGTGGAGAATATGAATTGCCTTTTATTGAGATTTGTGCTCAATCTATAATTCTTCATCAAACTATAGTGCCTTATTCCCCTCAGTCAAATGGTGTTACTGAACGGAAAAATAGGACGTTGAAAGAGATGATGAATGCAATGTTGATTAGTTCTGGGTTACCACAGAACTTATAGGGGGAAACAATTCTCTTCATAAATTACATTCTAAATAGAATACCTCGGAAGAAAGTGGACAAGACCCCATATGAATTATGGAAAGGCCACAAGCCTTCTTATAATTTCTCATGAATGTAGAGGTGTCTTGCAAAAGTGGCCATACCTACACCTAAACGGGTTTGGATAGGCACGAAAAACGGGGGTTATATATTCATTGGTTATGCACAGAATAATAGTGCATATAGGTTTCTTGTGCACAAGTCTGACATTTTAGGTATACACAAGAATACTATCATAGAGTCAAGGGCTACGTTTTTCTTTGAGGACGTAGTTCCTTGTCGAACCCAATGAGAGAATCAAAATTCCAAAAAGGAACTTGAAGATGATACTAGTGATAGTAATCAAGATGAGGAGGTAAATGAGCTAAGAAGAAGTAAGAGGGCTAGGACTCTTAAGTCCTTCGATCTAGACTTCTTTACTTATATGTTGGAGGACGAGCCTCTAACTTTCCACAAAACTGTGACTTCACCAGAAAGTCCTTTGTGGAAAGAAGCGATTAAGAGTGAGATTGACTCCATCTTACAAAATCATACCTAGGAGTTGGTTGACTTACCCCTAGGTAGTAATGCTTTGGAGAATAAGTGGATCTTTAGAAGAAAGATGAAAGATGATGGGTTAATTAATAAGTATAAAGCTAGGCTAGTTATCAAAGAATATAGGCAGCGAAAAGGCCTAGATTATTTTGATGCGTATTCACCTGTGACAAGGATAACGTCCATTTGCATGGCGATTACGATAACAGCTTTGCGTGGTCTGGAGATACATCAAATGGATATAAGGACAGCTTTCTTAAATGGAGACTTATATAAAGAAGTCTATATGGAGTGATCTGAGGGGTTTTCAGCTTTGGGGCAAGGTAAGAAAGTCTGTAAACTTGTTAAATCATTGTATGGTTTGAAGCAAGCCCCTAAGCAATAGCATGAGAAGTTTGACAATGCTATGTTGTCAAGTGGGCTTAGAATCAACAAGTGTGACAAATGTGTAAATGTCAAAGACACTGACAAAGGTTATGTCATTTTGTGTCTATACGTTGATGACATACTCATTGTTGGTAGTAATAATGAGATGATTAGAACAACCAAGAAGTTTGACATGAAATTTTTGGGCCTTGCATATGTGATTTTGGGTATTAAGATTACGAGAACACCTGGTGGTGTTGTACTTTCTTAATCTCATTATGTTGATAAGATACTTGAGAAATTTGGTAAATCAGATACAAGTGTGTCAAGGATACCGGTAGACTTGAGTCTACATTTGGCCAAGAATAATTGTGAAAGTGTCTCTCAACTAGAATATTCTCGAGCCATTGGAAGTTTGATGTATCTGATGAGCTGTTTAAGGCCGAATATAGTCTACTCTATTAGTAGGCTTAGTAGATACACGAGTAATCCTAATGCTACTTATTGGAAGGGCATTATGAGTGTTCGGTTATTTATGCTACACCTGAGATTATGGGTTGTATTACACCAGATACCCAGTGGTAGTAGAAGGTTATAGTGACATGAATTGGATATCTGATAAAAGGACTCTAAATCTACTAGTGGTTATGTGTTCACCTTTGGAGGGGCAGCCATGTTTTGAAAATCTTCCAAGCAGACGTGTATATCAAGATCAACGATGGAATTTGAGTTTATTACTTTGGATAAAGGAACAGAAGAAGCTGAATGACTACACCAGTTCATTGAAAATATTTCTCGTTGGCCGAAACGTGTGCCCGTTATCTGTATTCATTGTGATAGTCAATCAGCGATTGGATGGTTACAGACTAATATCTATAACGAAAAGTTTAGACATATCCGTCATAGACATAATTCCATACAAAAACTACTCTTGAGTGGAGTTTCTCTATAGACCATGTAAAGTCTAAAAAGAGTATTGCGGATCCGCTAACCAAAGGATTAAATAGAGAGTTAGTATAAAAGTTGTTAAGAAGAATGAGGTTAAGGCCTTTAGCGAGTGTTATCGGAACGGAAAACCCAACCTAGTTGACTGGAGATTCCAAGATCTAGGTTCAAAGAGACAACCTAATTGTGTGTAACGAGTGAGTCATTGAGGAGGTAAATCCTCTTGCCCATTCCTTTATATAGTGATACCTTGTGGGGTGGAAGGTTAAACTGATGCTTTTAATGATTTAAGTGTTGCGAATAATCAACCGTGGTATAGCAAGATACCTTATGTAGGTCACCTATGTGAATGTAAAATTGGGTCCTTCTTTTTAAGAATTGACAAGGCTGAATTTTTTAAAAACACTCACTGAACCAAGCAAGTGTTTAGAGTCAAACCGGACACAACAGTGAGAACAGAACAATGGTTGGAGTGACTCCTTTGTGAGCTTTATTGTCTCGATTTATACAAACAGCAGAATAATTCAAGATATCATGTTCACTGGTCTGCCAATACATCCGATAGACTTTCACTACAAAATGTTAACAATTACATTTTCTGATGCAAGGTTATTCTGTGTGCTCTCTCTCTCTCTCTAAATCTTTGTTGTTAAACGTTGTCCATTTTTCTTTATTCGGTCAATTTTTATTCATGTGGGGGATTGTTGGAAAAATCGGTTTTTGATGACTTTAATGTGGAATTAAAATGGGTCCCAACCACCGGTTAAGGTGGGTCCAAGTGGGTTTAGATTCTTTGCAATAGGATCTTTACACTACAAAAAGAATGACCAAACATCATTAAAATTTGAATGAGAAATTGTCTCATAAAGTTAGTCTCATGAATAAGATATTGGGAAAGGTGTGTAACTACCTATTCCACATTAATTGTAGAGGAAAACATTTATAGGTATTTAAATCCCAAGTTTTTGATAAAGGTGTGAGCCATTTAGGGCATCCAAATTTTTTGCAGCAAGGGAGTTGTAGATGTTTCAAGGATGGGCTTGGGCCAAGACTATGGTCCAAGTTGGTTATGAAAAAAAAAAATGTCATATGCACGTGTACCGCCCGTCCTCTCAGACCGGACCGGACCAGGCCGAGTTGTGGATCTTGGATCTTGGGATTGGGCTTGAGATTGCTGGATTGGATAATGTTTGGGTTGGGTCGGGTTGATGGCCCACCAACCTTATATTTTTCTGGACTAGGTCAGATGATGGTGGCTAATGATATAGATTTACACATATGTGTATATAGTGTGTAACCTCTACACTTAATGTGGGTTTTATTCCATCAGTTTTATAGAATTCATTTATGCATTGCTCGTTAGCCTTCATAGCTGAAGGCTCCTCCTCTCTCCCCCTTATGTATAAACAGAGACCACCTTCCTTTGGTTTGGGACACATAATTTTTTGCACCCTTACTATATTGTCAATCTGCCTAAATTATTCTTCCAAGTGTGAGAGAGTGATGATATTGTCAAAATTTGTCGAAGTTATTCTGAAGGTGCTTTTGTTCTAGCTGCTTTCGACTGCCGTATATTAAGAAACATATACCGGCATACCTCCAGCACCCAACGGTGAGGCGGTGAATTTGTTTTAAGAAAACTATGGCTGCATAGGTTTTGGTTTGTATTTCTCGTTTTAAAATTCAATTTATTATTTTATTCCAACATGTGTTTGTTTTATATTTTTGTTCATCAAACTGTAATATCTAATTTCAATTAATTCCATTGGTTTCTTATTCTATAATTTAAATTTAATTAAATCTGAATCTATTTATTTTATTTAAATATACATTTTGAAAACAGATGTGTGCCGGTGTAATGGCAAACTTGAGAGTGAAACAAGAGGACTACGTAGTGATCCTAGAAGAACCCCCCAAAACCTATTAGAGCCCTGGTCATTGCAAATATTATACCCCCTAGCTTCTTCTTTTGTTGTCTTTCTGTTTATTAAACTTTCATTTGAATCAAAACAAAAAAATATAATATATCAATTCAATAATATTAGAATGACCATTCCTTTTTATCGTTCCCTTTTCTTTTTCTTTCTTTTTTCTTTTATATATATATATGGAACGAGGTTTTCTTTGGTCCATAAAGTGGTTGACTGGAGTTTGGGTCCGTAGGATCCATCATGTGTTTCATTTCAATAATTTCTTTTGTTTATTTTGGTACGGGGAGTAAATATTCTTTACTTCCGTACTTCTTGCGTTCAAGCTCCGTGCCCTTCGCACGATGTCGTTCAGCCTGAAAGCACAACGATGGTGAGCTACTTAGCGGGTGAGCTACTTAGCGGGTGTGTTGCTGGAAAACCCCTATGATGGTCAAGTTAGCACCTTTAGAGAGCAAAGAAAGACTAAAGCAAAGATAACTCTGTGTAAAAATGCAGACCTTTTGTATGGAGGCGTCGCAGGGTTTATCTAGTTTGTGTGCGCACTACCTTACTCATCCTTTCTTGGATGCATGGAAGTACTATCCTCTCTCCGCGTTACACGTGTAGGTGCCAATATCGCCAAACATCATTAATTAAACCTCTAAACGGTATTGACACATACGGACGGCAGGTTCACTTCCTGGCACTTTGATTGGGCCACGTGGCATGTTCCTACTAAGCTATCCATAGCACGGTGTGATATTGCCTACTTGAGACCACACTATCTCCAGCTGGTCTAGATTCGAGATGTCTAACCGGTTAGTTCGGTCAGGCTATATCGATCCGCCCAAACTAACCCCACTCGGCTCCGAAGACCGCCCAACGTGCTTAGCCCGGTCCAAGTTATCAACCTCAACCACTCTTCAGCTTGGTTAAACCCTGTTCATCTATCAGGGCAAATTCCTTCCAACTCTAGAGCCTAGCTAAAGTAGTGATTCTTCGACCTTTAGCCCGATGGAAGGCAAAGCCATCATTCGACTGAGCTCGGCCCTCGACCCAGGCCAACTGGCTATTTCAGTCCAACAGTTGGGCATCCCTTGAGCTCAGTTGAGAGACTAGGACAGCGGCCCAGATCCAATTTTGCTCGGCTCATTTGTTCGGCACAAATTTCCCTCTCAAATTTGTAATTAATAGTTATATAATTTTTTTAATATATTCAAGGGTCTAATTGATATTTTAAAAATAATTTGGAAGATAAAATGAAATTTCAAATGAAATTTCGGTGCCATGCTAGGAATTTTGATTTGATTATAACTGGTAATTGACTGCAAAAGTAAATTTGATCCAAAATCAAATATAGTTCAAACGTAAAATTGATATATTAAACGAATAGTGGTTAAATTGAGTTTTGAGTGATAGTTTAAGTGGTAACATGAAATTTTTTATTTAAAAACAAAAATTAGAGTACCAAATCTAAGAAGCATTTTTTTGGGGGGTTGTAAACTAATCAAAATTTATAAGAGGAAAAACTCTAGCCAAATCACCCAACTAACGAGAATAGTAAAAGGAGTAGATAAAGAATAGAAAGAATTAGGGTAAATTACAACACCTCTGAGATTTGCTTAATGTAAATTGCCCTCGTGGTTCTTAAAATTACATCTTACCTCTTCAAATTTCTAATTACATAACAAATAACTCATTTTATTAATAAATTATTAAGCCAATTTATCAATTTTTAATGATATCATAAATTCTGATAATTTTATTGTTGCATAGGAGAGTAGAAATTTTATTTTTTATGTTAATTCTGATAAATAAAAAATTATGATAATGGGATATTAGTGTATTTATAATTTACCCAAAAAGAATTATTATAGAATGTATCTAAAAAAAAGTGGGTATTGTTTTAGCCAAAATTTGAAGAAATAAATCAATTGGAGCTAGATCAGTTAGCTGTAAAAAGTTCATGTGGGGATGTGGTTTTGGAAATACTCCTGTGATCCTGGGAGACGCTGTGATCCTCTTCTAGTCACCTGAAAAGAGATAAACACTCCGGTCGGGGGTGCCGGGATTAGCACTCCGACGAGCAAGTTAGTCTCTGCACTGAAAATTACTTGTATTCTAAGTTAAGCTTCATAATTCTCACATACCTCTTTCTGGCTGACGTTCTTCTATTTATATCCTTTCTTTCTGGGGCCTCGGGATTAGGTCCATTTTCCACTCGCTATTCGGCATATTTTGTAGTAAACCGCTCTTTACTCAGCCATTGCTTAACCGGCTATTTGGCTAAGTAGGGTTGGATTTGAGAATGCGAGCCCACGCCGAATGCCACATATTTCGACTCTCCCGAGTTCGATTATCCGGAATCTCTACGACTCCTAATTCTCGGCCCCCACAATTGCCCCCCAAACACTCCGCTAACGACAGTTGGCTGGAGAGTTTGGCTTCGAACTTGAAAAGTCAGAGCCGAAATTCGGCGGCTGACCATTTTCCAACGCAAATGTCTGAGCACACGCTTCTCGGTTATAATTTCAACTTCCCGCCTCTTCGTACACTTCTATTTATTGTGATTTAAAATTTTGACGTCTTTTCAAATATATACACGCTTTTAGACGCTCGTCGCTGGATTTCCTCCCAGACTACCTTTGCAACTTCCTTTTCTTCTCCATCCTCTTCGCCTCTTGTAAGTTCTCTCCTTCTTTGCTTTGAATCTTTTTTCTTGTTTTGTTTTTGGCTTAGCACATTCCTATTGGCTGGGGGAAATGGCAAAACATTTAAAAGCTCTCCTTTCACTGGATCGAATTTCTGGCTTCCGAAGCCATTTTTCCATTCCTGATGACGTCCATCTGTCATTGGTGACAGACAGCACCCTCGACATGGAGAGAGTTGATAAAACCACGATCGTCTTCCCTCTTCTATCAATTGCAGAGGGCGGGGTCCGTTTTCCCCTTCACCCGTTCCTTAGGGCTGTGCTCTGCCATTGGGGCTTAATCCCTTCCCAACCCAATGTTAACTTCTTTAGGATCGTGATGGGGGTTATCGCACTAAACAGTCGCCTTAGGCTTAACCTTGGCATTCCCGCTGTTCGGCACTGTTACGCCTTGGCCAAGTCTTCTGGTCGACACGGGCGTTATTTCCTTAGGGCCAAGGACACTGACCATCAACTAGTGACTATGCTTTCCAGCTCCGGGAAGCGAGTCGATGATGTTATGGTCGTCGTCCAAGGAAACTGGGAATTCGGCGAAGGCGAGGATCGCCTCAATCCTATTCCCAGACGGAGGGGCGAACTAGGTGGCCGAGTAGCTTCTTTTATTTATTTATTTTTTGTTATATTTATAAGGCTTTATTTTCGGGACCTCACGGTTTTACTTATGCAGGAAACGATTTGAAGAAAGTGCTGATCTCAACCGACGACACTGTCCTTTCGGAAATTAAGGCTGCGCTCAATTATTTCGGCCGGCCGAGTCTTCAGAAACAGGGGAGGGCAGCCCACGTTCTGCTCCACTACGAGCTGACTTATACGACCTTTTCGGCAGTGGAAAACATCCCAATTTCGAAGGGTGAGGAGAGTCTTATCGCCCTTATCTTGACTGATTTTAAAATTTTGAGGCAAGTTGGTTTTGAGGGGTTAGATTCGGAGCGACCGGAAGTAGCTGAGGCCGCCGAGTCAAACCAGTCCAAAGCCGAAGTCGACGAGGCTTTGAAGTTAGCATTTGAAGAAGCCGGTCTTAATTCAGAAAACCCTCCGTCCATTTCGGGTCGAGAGGACCTTCCACTTGACAATATTTTTCACGGTCTTGAGGACCTTCCCGGTGCGTACCCAGAAGATATGGCTGGGTTAAGCCTCACACAACTTGCCAAAAAGGCGAACGCGGAAAGGATGGCAGCACGACGAAGGGCAGAGGCTATTCAAACCAGAGTGCCTCCTGCTATCGAAATTCAGCCCTCCCTGCCCGTTAGCAAATCTCAGCCCTCGTTGCCTGTTATTAAGGGGACGGCAGAAAACCGAAGTGCCGAGGCCGAGTTGGTTGTGCAGGCTGATCGAGAGGCTAAACTAAGGGCGGGGAAGCGCTCTGCCGAGGTTGAGGCTGGCTCAAAAGATAACCGCGCCGACAAACGACCTCGTTTAAAGGAGTCGGATGTGATCATGCCTTTCGTTATTCAATCGAAGATAAAAAACACGCCGATACCTTCTGATGCTTCAGTAATTAAAAATCTAGTGGTCGCGCTTGGCATGGCTACATCTGTTTTACTGCTGGCTGACAAGGAGGCTTTCCGGGCAGAGCCGGATCTGGTTTCAATAGCATTGGCCGCGCAGTCGGCATTTTTGGTATAAATCTTGACTTTGTCTTTTCACTTTATGCAAATACTATTTTGGTCTTAACTTCTTGTTTTGCAGACCGCCAGAAGGATAGCGGAGATGGGTCGTCGCCATCATGACGCCATCGCACAGCTCGACCGTCTTCAAACGGAAGTTGAGGGCCAAAGAAGCAGGGCCGAGTTTGAGGCTTCAAGGGCGAAGACGGAAGGCGCGCGGGCCGAAGCCGAGATGGAGAGGGCACGGGCTGCGGAGGAACTGAGATTAGCCGCCGAGAAGAGGGCGGACGCGAGCGAGGGGGCGCTGAAATTGGCCTAAGAGGCGGTCTCCAAACTGGAGGCTGAGTTAGAAGAAGTAAAGAAGGCGAAGGAAGCGGCCGACTCGAAGGCTTCTAAGACATTAGAGGCTGGGAAAAGTGATGCCCTTGCCGAATATGTAGACGAAGTTTCCAAATTTGAAAATCGGGGATTCAAGCACGGCTGGCTCAAAGCCCTTGCTGCTGCTGATGTGACATTGGCTATGCCAATTCCATATGAGCAAGTGGATATTGAGCCGCTGGAGTCTGACTCCGAAGATTAATTTGGGTCACACCTTTTTTGCTTGCTGTTTTAGGAGTTTTCGAATGTATTTTTACAGCTTTTTGTTTGGTAATTTTCATGTGTAAAATGGCTACAACTTGTGCCCAATTTCCTAATGAAAATTTCCTTTTTTGCCTTGCTGTTGTCTGTGTTAGCTTTTGTTATTGATGCATGATATTGCTGTTGATTGCAAGGTGGCTATACTTTGTTTTTAATACCTAGTATCGATCGGCATTAGGCATCAACACTTGGCCGATCAGATTAATAAATCTGCCCTTGCCCCAGCCATTGCACGAGATTCGTTAGCCGAACAGGCCTAGTTCGTGGAATGGTCGCGGCATAAATCTATCGGCATCGGGCTTAAGTACTTGGCCGATCAGATTAATAAATCTGCCCTTGCCTCAGCCATTGCACGAGATTCGTAAGCCGAACAGGCCTAGTTCGTGGAATGGCTACGGCATAAGTCTATCGGCGTCGGGCTTAAGTACTTGGTCGATCAGATTAATAAATCTGCCCTTGCCCCAGCCATTGCACGAGATTCGTTAGCTGAACAGGCCTAGTTCGTGGAATGGCTACGGCATAAATCTATCGGCATCGGGCTTAAGTACTTGGCTGATCTGATTAATAAATCAGCCATTGCCTCAGCCATTACACGAGATTCGTTAGCCGAACAGGCCTGGTTCGTGGAATCGCTGCGGCATAAATCTATCAGCATCGGGCTTAAGTACTTGGCCGATCAGATTAATAAATCTGCCCTTGCCTCAGCCATTGCACGAGATTCGTTAGCCGAATAGGCCTAGTTCGTGGAATGGCTGCGGCATAAATCTATCGGCATCGGGTTTAAGTACTTGGCCGATCAAATTAATAAATCTGCCCTTGCCTCAGCCATTGCACGAGATTCGTTAGCCGAATAGGCCTGGTTCGTGGAATGGCTGAGGCATAAATCTATCGGCATCGGGCTTCTGGCGTTTGGCATTAATGACGTTGCCTCGAGGGTGCTGCATACATACGAATAAATGGGGTGAGTTTGCGCCAGCGAGTCTATTTATTTTTATTCAGGCTCGACTTGAACCAGCTTGGGGCGAGGGCGAATGTCAAACAGACTGTTTTTCAACAGCAAAGGAGAAGGACGAACGCTGGCTGAGCTAGACACTGTGATGAATCGCAGTAGCGAGCCTACGCACGTGGGAGGAAGGACGTCCAAGGAAAGGGAAAAACCGTCGAAGCAAATCACCCCGAAAAGAGAAGCAGCAAAGGGGAAGCTCCCCGCGACCACGACCGAGGAACGGGCCAGACGCGACGCCACGACCATTGAGTTTTGCGGTGTTCGTGGGGAATAAACCGATGACTGAGGCAGATTCTATCGTTAATGACCCGGGTGTAGCGGTCGAGTTCGCTCGACAGATCTTTCCACCGGAAGTCCAACAATCGATGGTTGGACGACAAGATTTCGAAGTGTTTCGAGAAGGTATCCATGGGGCGGTGAAGGGGCTGTACACCACCTACGAAGTCGACATGCGCCTGCGCGCCGCGTGACGGGAGATGGAGAAAATGGCCGAACGGATCCGCAATTCGGAAGTTCGTACGGAGAATGCCGAGCGTGAGCTTAGGGAGCTTAGGAAGGCTAAAGCCGCCGAGCCGCATGCGGCGGGTCAATCTAACCCAATTATGGAGGAGAGGGTGACCCAACAGCTATTGAGTCATGCCATCACCGATCAAGATACGACAAGCATGTTTGTCGTAGAAAATGCGAGGGCCAAGGGTTATGAGCAAGGCTTCCATGCTGGCCGGATAGTTGGGATCGAGAAAATGAAAGAGAAACTTGCAGAGGAGGTCTACCGATGTGAGAATCGGGGCTTTAAGCACGGTTGGATCGCGACACTTGAGGCCGCGGAGACTCTACGAGCAGAGGGTGTCGATTCGGCGTTGATGCCAGACTATCGTGAGCATTTGCCCTTTTCCGCTTTTGAAGTAGAAAAGAGCAACGATGAAGGAGACGCCGGACATAAACACTAATTGTGATGCTGGAAACGCAGATTGCGTTAAAAATAATGTAATCATTGTCTGATTGAATAAAACATCGTGTTTTCTTTTTAATTTTTACTCGGCATACATATGTTGGCGCGTTTTACTCTTTATTGCATGAATGTTTGAATAAATGTGTTTTGTGTTTCATTGTATAAACATCACTACGAATGTTCACATGCTTTGGTATATAACCATGTTACGTACAACCCGAATATCCACGAAGGGCGATCCGAATCTGGAGACTGAATTGGCCCAAAGATGTCGTGCGCCGATGGGGCTCCGAACCCGAAGACTTTATTTGGCCAATCGTGATATCCACGAAGGGTGCTCCGAATCCGGAGGCTTAATCGACCAATCATGATATCCACGAATGGCGCTTCAAATCCGGAGACTTTATTGGGCCAATCGTGATATCCACGAAGGGCGCTCCGAATCCGGAGGCTTAATCGGCCAATCGTGATATCCACGAAGGGCACTCCGAATCCGGAGACTTTATTGGGCCAATCGTGATATCCATGAAGGGCGCTCCGAATCCGAAGGCTTAATTAGCCAATCGTGATATCCACGAAGGGCGCTCCGAATTCGGAGGCTTTATTGGGCCAATCGTGATATCCACAAAGGGCGCTCCGAATCCAAAGGCTTAATCGGCCAATCGTGATATCCACAAATGGCGCTCCGAATCCAGAGACTTTATTGGGCCAATCGTGATATCCACGAAGGGCGCTCCGAATCCGGAGGCTTAATCGGCCAATCGCGATATCCACGAAGGGCGCTCCGAATCCGGAGACTTTATCGGGCCAATCGTGATATCCACGAAGGGCGCTCCGAATCCGGAGGCTTAATCGGCCAATCATGATATCCAGGAAGGGCGCTCTGAATCCGGAGGCTTAATCGGCCAATCGTGATATCCACGAAGGGCGCTCCGAATCCGGAGACTTTATTGGGCCAATCGTGATATCCATAAAGGGCGCTCTGAATCCGGAGGCTTAATCGGCCAATCGTGATATCCAGGAAGGGCGCTTCGAATTTGGAGGCTTAATCGGCCAATCGTTATATCCACGAAGGGCGCTCCGAATTCGGAGGCTTAATCGGCCAATCGTGATATCCACAAAGGGCTCTCCGAATCCGGAGGCTTTTATCGGAACACTTATGAACTGGCGAATAGGGATCTTTGCATTACAGAAAATGAGTTGTACATGGCGAATCAAAACAAGCATCATGTCCCACAAGTCCGGTTAATGATAAAATTTGCGCAAATGCGTGGAATTCCAAGGCCGTGGCAGACTCCTTCCTGACATGTCTTTGAGTCAATATGCCCCTACTCCTGCGATTGAATCAATTTGATAGGGGCCGTCCCAATTAGGACCCAGTTTTCATCCGCCGGTTTCTTGGTAGCTAGAAGTACCTTCTTCAGGACCAACTCTCCTGGTGTGTAACGGCGTAGCTGAACACGTTGATTATATGACTTAGCAAGCTGCTGCTGATACCGCACCACGGAGGCAAGAACATGGTCTCTTCGTTCTTCAATCAAAACCAAATCCAAGGCAAGCATCATGTCGTTTCGGCCCAAATCAAAAACTTTAGTTTTCAGGGTTGGGTGGCCGATCTCCAGGGGTAAGATCGCCTGGGTTCCAAAGCATAGAGCAAACGGCATTTCTCCAGTAGATCGCCTCGACGTAGTTCGATGAGCCCACAATACACTTGGCAATTCTTCGACCCATTTGCCTTTAGCATTCTCCAGCCTCTTCTTGATGCCGTCCAAGATGGTTTTATTAGAGGCTTCGGCTTGACCATTGCTTTGTGGGTAAGCCGGCGTAGAAAAGTAGGGCCGGATACCATATTTGCTGCATAGCTCCCGGTAGACGCCACAATCAAACTGGGTGTCGTTGTCTGAGATAAGAGCTCTTGGAATGCCAAATCGCATTATGATATTTCTCCACTGGGTGTCATTGTCTAATGCCTCCGCTTCGACCCATTTTGTGAAGTAGTCTATGGCGACGATCAAATATCTCTTGTTGCCTGGGGCCCTCAGCAATGGTCCTACGATATCAAGCCCTCACTGGGCAAACGGCCAGGGACTGGTGCTAGAGCTCAACTCTTCAGCGGGCAGATGGGTTAACGGGGAGAACTTCTGGCACGGTTCACATTTTTTAGCGTAGCATTCGGCATTAGATCTCATTGTCGGCCAATAGTACCCCTGTGTTATAGCTCTATGGGCCAAAGAGCGCCCGCCAAAATGGGTGCCACAACTGCCTTCATGTATTTCAGCAAGAAGCTCTTCGACTTTGTCTGGGTGCACACATTCCAAATATGGACCAGAGAGGGATTTTTTATAAAGCCTTCCTTGCGAATCCAAGTAGTATCACAGGGCTTTGTTTCGCAGCTTGTGCGCTTCTTTCTTGTCAACTGGGAGCTGTTCGGAAGACAGGAATGCAGCAATGGGATCCATCCAACTCGGTCCAAATTCTATAATATTGACCTGGACTTCCTCCGAAGGGCCGATGCTCGGCTCCGGGATAAAACCTAGTTTGGTGGTCCGTTTAATTTCTGAGTTAATGGCGGAGGCCAAGCAGGCAAGAGCATCTGCATGTGTGTTTTGATCACGTGTTATCTAGTTCAATTCATGATGGTCAAATTTTGCCAGCAAGGAATTAGCCGTTTTCATGTAAGCCGCCATACGGTCGTTTCTTGCCGTGTACTCCCCCTTTAACTGATTGATCACCAGTTTTGAATTGCAAAATACAAGCAAGCGCCAAGCACGCAGAAGATGTGCATTCCATAAACCGGCTAGGAGGGCTTCGTATTCGGCTTCGTTATTTGATGTTTCGAAACCGAGCTTGACGGCCTGTTCAATTATTGTGCCGTCGGGAGCCATGATAACAACTCCGGCTCCGCTGCCCTGCTGGTTGGATGATCCGTCACAGTACAACTGCCAGATGTCCCCAACATAAATTCTCCAGTTTGGCTCCGGTCGAGTTTCATCGGACTTGAAATCGGCAAGGCCCCTAGTGAATTCGGCAACAAAGTCGGCTAGCACCTGGCCCTTGATTGAGGTTCTAGGTAAAAACTGAATGTCGTACTGGCCGAGTTCAAGAGCCCACTTTGAAACACGTCCTGATGCTTCTGCACTTCGTAGTACTGATCGGAGGGGATAATCTGTTAGCACCCCAATGCTATGTCCTTGGAAGTAATGCATCAGTTTTCTTGCCGCCATGATTAGGGCTAGGATGAGTTTTTCTAGCGGAAGGCAGCGTGTTTCGGCGTCAACCATTGCCTTGCTCATATAATATACTGGCCGTTGCTCCCCCAGCTCTTCCTTTATCAGTACGGCGCTGATGGCCCTGACGAAAACTGCCAGATACAAAATGAGCGGGTCACCAGCAGCAGGTGTTGTCAAGAGTGCTACAGAGCGGAGGTAAGTCTTGAGGCTGTTGAAAGTGGCTTCACATTCGGCGGACCATTCGAAAGCCTTGCCCTGCCGTAGTGTGTGGAAGAATTGTCGGCAGCAATCTATAGACCGACTAATGAACCTATTGAGTGCGGCGGCCATCCCCATCAACTTTTGAACCTCTTTTACCGAATAAGGGGAGCTGAGTTCCAAGATTGCTGTGATTTTCCTCGAGTTGGCCTCGATTCCCCAGTGGTTGACAATGTAACCCAAGAACTTGCCGGAGCCGATCGCAAACGCACATTTGGAAGCATTCAGCTTCATTCTGTATTTGCATAAGATGCCGAATGTCTTCGCTAGATCGGCTAGATGGGTTTGCTCTTCTCTGGACTTGACTACCATGTCATCGATGTACACTTCCATAGTGCAGCCGAGTTGCTTTTTGAACATAGTCGTGACCAGTCTTTGGTAAGTTGCCCCTACATTCTTCAGCCCAAAAGGCATAACTTTATAGCAGTAGGTTCCTCTTGGGGTGAGGAATGCATTTTTTTCTTGATCCTCAGGATCCATGGTGATCTGATGGTAGCCTCTGTAAGCATCGAGGAAGCTCATACGTTGATAGCGTGCCGTCCCATCTACAAGTTGGTCGATTTTGGGTAGGGGAAAACAATCTTTGGGGCATGCTTTGTTTAGGTCAGTGAAATTGACACACACTCGCCAAGTCCCATTTTTCTTCTTCACAACCACTGTATTTGAGAGCCATGTAGGGTAGGTCACTTCCCTGATTGCCCCGGCGTCAAGTAGCTTGTCAATCTCCTCAACAACGGTGGCAGTGTGCTCTGCAGCTGATCGTCGGCTTTTCTGAATGATTGGCTTGCACTTAGGGTCGACATTCAAATGGTGCTGTGAAACGGACGGGTCTATACCCGGCATCTCGTATGGATTCCACGCAAAGACGTCAATGTTACTGAGCAAGAAAGAGATTAGCTGCTGTCTGTCGGCCTGACTTAGAGAGGCGCCGACCATGAAGAACTTCTCGGGGTTTCCGTTAATTTTGACTCGGTCTAGGTCTTCTGTGGCCTTTTCACTGGGAAGCCGCCCAACATCGTCAAGGCTCTCCCGATCTGGCACTTCAATGGAATTTACTTGCAACTCTTTTGCCGTCTTTCCAGCGAGAAGATAACACGCTTGTACTGATTTCTGGGAGCTGCAAATTTGCTCAATGCCGCACTCCGTCAGGAAACGAAGCAGCTGATGATACGAACTCGGCACGGCCTGCATGGTGTGCAACCAAGTTTGCCCCATAATAAGATTATACGACGATGGCAGCTTGACGACCAAGAATTCTACATCCACTGTTCGAGAACCCGCTCGAACAGGCAGCGTGATTTTCCCCAATGGGTACTCTGGATTGGCGTTGAAGCCGAATAGTGGATATGGAGCCGGAAAGAGATCTGATTCGGAGAAGCCGAGTTTGGTGAATGTCTTGTGGTACATGATCTCCGATGTGCTCCCCAGATCAATGAGTACGCGCTGAGCTGTAAATCGGTTTACGCGTAACTCAATTACCAAGGGGTCAATGTAGGGCAGTGTCACTCCAGCCAAATCTGAATCATCAAAAGTAATGCCTGCGGCTTCATGGGGCCGTTTAGCCGACGTGAGTTGATTTTGATGGTCGGGATTCGACTGAATCGTATGCACCGCAGATGTCATTGGAAGACTGTATATCATGTGAATCGCACCGATCAGAGGTGAATCCTGTCTTAAGGCGATTGCTTTGGTTGGGTTGCTTTCGCGGACATACTGTTGTAGGTGGCCATCTTGTAGCGATTTCTTCAGAAAGGATCGTGTTGACAGGATCGTGTTGTCGGAGGTGAATTTCTTGGGTAGCACTGCCCTTGCAATCCGTCGCACGAAAAGTTCGTGTTGAGCTTTATCCGAACTGCTTTTTCTTCGCTTATGCTTTATATAGGGACTCTCTTCAGAAGAACGAGAAGTTTCAGATCGTCCCTTCTTCTTGGGCTTCGGGGATGATGAGTCGGAGTCGCTATCAATGTCTTGTTGTTGGGCTCGTGATCGTCGACCACCTGCCCTCACAAGTCGGTCCGGATCTTGGCGTACAACTAGTTTGGACTTTGCCACTTCCAAGGCCAAATCTTGACGGAGACGTTCGTTCTGCTTTGATTGTTCCATGATCGTCTGCATTGCCTCATGCTCTGGTGTTGAGGGTGAAGCGAAGTTCAAAGCACGTCTTGCAGCGATAGTCTCTGGTCCAAGCATGTTTGGTGGAGTGAGGTCGTCTCTTTGCGTGGTTGCATCAGTGACTGTCGGAGGGTCTTTCGTTATGCCCGCCATGGATGTGTTTAAGTATTCCCACAGACGGCACCAATTGTGGGGATGTGGTTTTGGAAATACTCCTTTGATCTTGGGAGACGCTGTGATCTTCTCCTAGTCACCTGAAAAGAGATAAACACTCCGGTCGGGGGTGTTGGGATTAGCACTCCAACGAGCAAGTTAGTCTCTGCATTGAAAATTACTTGTATTCTAAGTTAAGCTTCATAATTCTCACATACCTCTTTCTGGCTGACGTTTTTCTATTTAGATCCTTTCTTTCTGGGGCCTCGGGATTAGGTCCATTTTCCACTCGCTATTTGGCATATTTTGTAGTAAACCGCTCTTCACTCGGCCCTTGCTTAATCGGCTATTTGGCCGAGTAGGGTTGGATTTGAAAATGTAGCCGATTAATTTTGAGAATATCCTTTTTTATGAATTTATAAATATTTTTTTTGAGAATATCATTGATTTGTAATTTTTTTATTAATAAAATACCATAAAAGTACAATAGATAATTCCCCTAACTTTGTGTAAATTGATTCTCATAACTAAAAAATGATAATTTTCCTTTGTAGAGAAAATATTTTATGCTTTTTTCTTATTGGCGAAAGTCAGTTGCTTGTCTCTTTAATTCAACTCTCCCCAAAAGAATTTAAATCCATGAACTCCTCCTAGGAACTAAACTTTTGCGCTGTGTTTGGTTGGAGGATTTGAGTAGGGATTTGGAAAGGGAAAGGGAAAGGAAAAATGTAAGTGAAATATGAATAAAATATACTTACATTTCTCCTAATTTCACATATTTTTTTCCTTTCTTTTTTTAAATTCCTCCTCAAATTCCCTAACCAAACACAACATTAAAAATCATTTGAGAAAATATTTTATGTGATGAATACTTATTAATTAATGAGTAGAAAGGAACCACATCATATTGACAATGTGACCTACACGGTGTATAAAATAATTTACTACAAAACAGGAACCTATAACAAAAGAAAGAGAAATTTTATAATACACACCTACTTTTTTGGATACCATTGTCTCAATTATGATGTTTGTGATATTTAGTTATGACTTATTATAATATTAATTATAATCTATTGCAATTATTATTTTGGTTAGAGAACAAAGATTTTTGGTTATATTTGATGTAATATTTAGTTATGACTCATTATTTTTTCTTAGTTATTATTAAAAAAATTTAATTATATTACTTGCGATAATGAACATTACAAATATCATAAATTACGTGATGGTGTGTATACTAGAATAAAAGAGACTTATGTATGGGTTTTAATAAGTAAACTTATTATCTAATAGGTTATATGATAATTATAAGAGTTTGAATAGAGTTTTTCATCAAACACTATTAAAAAAGTTACTAATTGTTAACTTTTAGTCACAATTTAAAAAATTTATCACAAAAAATATCTCTAATTATAAGTTTTAAGGACAATTTAAAAAAAAATCACAAAAAAGTCACTAATTTTCAATTTTTAATAACAGTTCGAAAAATTCATCACAGAAAAACATCACTAATTATAAATTTTAGCGATAATTTATAAAAATCATGATAAAAAAGTTACTAATTGTCAATTTTTAGTAATATGTAAAAAAATTATCACAAAAAATTATTTTTAATGATAATTTCAGTAAAAAAATTTCAATATGAGTTAATGAGAATTAAGTCAAACTATTAGGATATACTGATAATTTATCCCTAAAATAACCCAGAAACACAAAATATCCAAACACAACACTAGGTTAGACGAGATTGGACCAACAGGGCAACTGTTGTTGGCCAATCAAAGTTCAAAACGTGTTTAAAACTATCGGGAATGGTAACTGAGAATTAGGAATTGGAAAAAGGGTAATGCTAGGGATACCAAATTTTTTATCAAATTTTTTACTAAAATCTCTTATATGTGTGTAAAATTTACTTAAATTCACATGTGTGTAGGTCTCACACTCATATAAGAGATTTAGTAAAAGTTTTAATAAATTATTTAAAATTCCTAACCTAACTGAAATCTACACAAATTCATATATATGTGAGTCTTATATGCAGAAAAAAAAATTAACAAAATTTTTTATAAATTATTTGAAATCTCTAACATAATTCAGTAACAATTATGATTGTGAATTAATTAACAAAGATGGTGGTTCATAAAACGAGCCTAATTTTGGTTGTTCCAAGACCAGCCTTATCTGAGTTAAAAAAAAAGAAAGACCAACCTTATCGATGATTGGTTTGATCACCTAACATGGGATTCAAAACTGACATCTCGAAGTCCTTGTGTTTAAAATAGTATTTAATGTGTTTGGTTTTAATTTTTTAAAAATTGAATTTTTTTATTATTTTTATTTTTAGTGCATATTTTTAAAATTTTAAATAATTTTTTTTTTATTTTTTTAGATGCACCTTACTTAGATGTATCTAAAAAATAAAATATTTGTAAAATATATTTTAAAAAATCAATAAATGCACAATAATACGAAAAATATATTGAATTTTTATTTTTTTTTATTATATTTTTATTATTTAGTGAATTTTGTAAAGATTTTTTTCACAAATATTATACTTTTTAAGTGTATTTATGTTAAATGTATCTAAAAATTAAAAAAAAAAATTACTTTGAATATTAAAAAAATTTAGTGAAAAAAAAATTAAAAATTAATTAATTAATTAATTTTTTAAAAAGTGAATCTTAAAAATAAGAATCAAACAAGCTGATTTTCACTTTGAAAAAGTTGATCCTAGAATAGGATGGTTTGTACCAACTTGTTTGGGATTGAGGCTTCGTTTGGCAAATAGTTTTTTTAGTCAAAAAATTAAAAAATTATTAAAAAAATCAAAAAGTCAACAACTTATATAAAAAAGTCAAAGATTCATTTTTCTCTCTACTTTTTGTACATCTTTTCGTAAAAAGCCAAATAGTTATTCTAAACATACTAGTTTTTTTACATCATATTTTAACCAAAAAGCTAAAAACGTTATTAAAAAAGCCTGTTTCCAAATGAGGCCTGAGTATTATATTACAACAATGGCCTCTTTTCGGAATTTTTTTTTTTTACTTTTAACCTATTTTGAATCATATTATTTTTTTTTACTTTTTTATATATATTTTTAAAACAAGTAAAAAAAAAATCATAAAGTTAGCTTTTAACCAACTTTTCAAAAGAACACAATAACTTCAAAAAATTAAGGCTAAGTTTGGCATACCTTTAAAAAGTCAAAAAGTCAAAAAGTCACTATCCTATTTAAGTCACATCATCTTATTTAAGTCACATCACCTCTCTACCACATCACTTTAAACCCAATCCATATTTCATAAAAAGTCAAAAATACACTTATTTAGAACATCTTAAACAACCCCTAAATCAATGAAAGGACGGAAGGAATTACGAGTCAAGGGTGGGCATCAGTTCAATAACTTGTTCAAGCGTCTAGTTTAGTTTTATTTTTAAGATTTAGGTTGTCGTTTGGTAATAATTTTTTTGCTTAAATAAGTATAAAAGATCAAATAGATTAAAAAAATGAATAAGGTAAAATGTCACATTCTAATCATAATTACTTCACTTTTTCTCTCATAATCATCATATCCAAATAAAAAAAAAGTCAAGAGTTCCTCCTAAACGAAAGGGCGAGTGGCATTGTGATTAAGGCCTGTGGATTAAGCCCCCAGGCCACAGGTTCAATTCCCTCCCTTGGGCCAATCTCATGGGCGAAGCACAATTGGTTAGGAGGTTGGACCTCAAGTTGTCTAATCAGTACTTGGTGTGGGTTCAATGTTCCCCCCCTGTGTGAGTCCTGACTTAAGCGGAGCTTGTCTTGGGAGGTCGGGACAAGTTCCTAAGTTGTAGTCTCCTCGCTCGGAACGGCTAACAGGACACATTGGTGATTTCTGCAAGGGGCGCTACCTTGGACCTGCAAGAGGGTAGAGAGGATTTTCCTGTAATAAAAAAAAAAAAAAATAGCCAGACTAAATTAGCCAAAAAGTCAAAAAAAAAAAAGAGGCTGAATTAGCTTTTTCCAAACGAAGCCTTAATTTTAAGTTGGATACCCCTTCACTTTGAACACCTCAATTGAAAATTTTAATTTTAATTTTTATTTATTTTTTTTGGAAATCTCAAATAATACCTATTATACTCCTAAAAATCCCAGAAATATACTAGAAATTTACTTTCTACACCCCATTAGTTTAATAGTTAGAACAAAAGTACAAACTCATCCTTCATGGCAGAGTAAACCTATCGTCTCCAAGACCCTCGTCACCAACCCGGCATTCCAACTCGTCGTCTCCAATCCCCATCATTTTAGGGTATTTTGACATTTCATCAATTTGGGACTTTTCAATTTTGATTCTTTGAAAAATGTGAGTTCTACAATTTTTTCGGATACTCAATGTCGAATAAATGAAATATATTCGAATACTCGATTCCAAACAACAAAAATTTGGTTCTAGCGTTTTCATCTGGATACTCAATGCTGAACAAATTAAATATGTCCAGATACTTAGTTCCGAACAAAAAAAAAAATTGGTTCAAACTATTGCATTCGGATATTCAGTGTTGAACAAATTAAATATATCCAGATACTTAATTCCGAAATTAGAATTTTGTTTAAAATCAAATTTTTGAATAAATTCAATTTGTTCGAAATTAAAGTTTCGAACAAATTTCATACTTAGAAATGTCTTCTACATTGTCCATTATTAATTTCAACATGAAATAGAATGCAAAAATAATGGATTCAAGTAAGATAAGGTTGAGTATGAAAATGCAAAGTAAAAAGATTAAGAAGAGAATGGAAGATTGAGTTTGATTATGAATGGGGTGTCCAAAACACTTTGGTTTGTATTTTTTTCAATATTAAGTACTTTTTGATCATTTTAAATGGGGACGTAATAGTAATATAATTTTTTTTATTTAATTAGGGAGCCCAACCTAAAGTAAAATTCTATTTATACCACAATTTTACCTCTTTGCAACTATTTTCTCATTACACCATTAAGAAAATTTTGAAATTTTCATTATATTTTTTATAATATCAAAACTAACCATAAATTAAACTATTTAAAAAACCTTTATAGATTTTTCTTATTACACATATTCCTTTTGAATTACTATAATGCCTCGAAATAAATGACAATAACCTATATAATACGTTAGTTAAATAACAACACATGACGAAATAATTATCTTCCATTAATCCCAACTACTTATACAAAAATGTAACATATGCTGGTATACATTCACAAGTCTGACATTGAATTTATAGCATATGTTACATGATAAAGGAATAGAATGAAAGTTGAACAAATAAGGAATGCCCTAAAGGCTTACAACTTTCCAAGATAGTGTTTGGTTGCAACAAAATAGATTTAAATCAAATACGATTAAACTCCTAAGCTTGTACAAAATAAATACAACAACACAACCAAAATGAAGCTCTTGCTTCCAAGTCCTCCCGAGCTATTGCCTTGGCGGAGGCATATTATCAGCACTTGAAAATGGTTTTCCCACATAGGGTGTGCCAAAGCCTAGTAAAAATAATCAAACACAGTATATGCATATACAATGCAATATTCGTGCCAAAACATTTTATATTACTTTCCCAAAAACCATGCCATGCCAAGGTTATCACAATTATGAAATTATTTCCTTTACAATAGAAAACAGGGCAGTGAATCACAATTTTCGGAAATGTCAAAACAAACACAACCTTTCACGAAAATTTCGTCAATAGGAAACCGTAGACTGGCACCTATGTAAAAGTAGGCTATATAAGCACTACTATTGCCATTTTACGAAAATTTCATTCGCGAGATCAACACCCATGTAAATACACGGTTTTTAGGACTTTTACCATGGACACATATGCTAACTTATTCTAACAAGGCAACACTTAATTCTCAGATTCACCAATTTTTCTCAAAACAATGCACATTTTCAATGTAGTAAATATGCAATAATGCTCAACGCAAAATGATGAGAAATTAGTTTCAATTCTCCTAATTCTCATGCAATTTCCACAACAATCATAGTTATCCTTCACTGATAGCCTAAAACAGATATTTTTAAACAGATAAACAATTTTCAATAAAGATAAACTCTCCAAATTTCAAGATGTAAGTGATGATATATATCCAACTCCACCATTCTTATCAATATCAACCCAATTCCACATTTCCAACATCAATTCCATTTATCCTTTCAAAGTCAACATTTGATATATTTAGGGTAAAACCCCTATTTCTTATAAACCAATTTCAAAGGTAAAAATCCACTAATTTATCAGAACTTAACAATGAATACACTTTCTTAATCATTTCTAACAAAGCTTTTGAAAACCCCACTTTTGAAATCAAGCCAAACCCTAGGTTTATCCAAAATTCTTTCAAATCACAATGTTGTTTTATAAAGTCAAATATCTAAGTTAAAAATCATAAGAAAGTGTGGAAAATCCTTACCTCAAACTTAGAAGATAAGAGAAAGAGTAAAGGAACTTCAACAACGCCTAAACCTAACTTTATTCAGATCAAAAGGAAGCCCACGACGTGCTCTACCTTTTTAACAAAGGGACACATGTGAAGAACTCGACGAATCTAGGTGTGTTTGTAGAGAGAAGCAGAGTTTTAGAGAGAGATGATGTAGATCAAGGGTTTTTGAATGTTTAGAGAGAGAGAGAGAGAAAGAGAGAGAGAGAGATATGAAAAAGTGATCCAAAAAGTAACTTTTATAGACTGATATACGCGTAGACCGCTCAAGGGCAAGAAGTGTCACTCGAGCGACCAGACACAATAAGTATGACCACTCGAGTGTAAGAAGCGACCGCTCGAGTGAAAAATACAAACTCCTAGAAGTTTTACATGCAAACAAACAACCATCGCTCGAGCTCAAGAAGGACCGCTTGAGCCAATACTGCTCGAGCACAAGAATGACCGCTCGAGTGAAGAATGCCAACTCCCAGTAGTTTTGCAAGCTTGCAAAAGTACTGAGAGTTCTTAAAGACCGCTCAAGCGCAAGAAGTGTCGTTTGAGAGACCAGACACTAAGTTGTACTGCTTGAGCGCAAGAAGCTTCGCTCGAGCGAAGAATTCCACCTCCTAGTAGTTTTGTAGATCTATAAAAGTGTTGAGAGTTCACAAAGACCGTTCAAGTGTAAGAAGTGTCGCTCGAGTGAAGAAGGAAAATTCTGGGCAACAACAGTTTGAAAAACAAGTTACTAACCTGTTCCAAACGCAACCAATATATCCCAATAGCCAAACTCAAAGAGAAATAAGAGGAAACAAGACATGAAAAACTATATAAGACAATGAAACCCAGATCCAAAAAATCAAATGAGTCGGGTCTAAATCAAAATCGCTATAACCTCCCTCCATTAAGAAATTTCATCCCTGAAATTTAAATCAAATAACAAAACCATGCTTAAGCATGATAAACATATGCTTATTACCGAATATACAATTCGCATTTCTAAAACATATATAATGTTTATATTACATTAACATAACAAAATTTCAATACATGTTCAAACATCAACAAATAAGTTCGGATACTTCTCATGGACTTTCAACTCATGCTCCCAAGTTGCTTCCTTAATCTCCTGATGTAGCCACGACACCTTCACCAAAGGAATTGTTTTGACACGCAAAACTTGGTCTCGAGTATCTAAAACTCTAACTAGTCTCTCCTCATACAAGGCATTCTCATCAACCTCTAACTTGGCCCAATCCAATACATGCGATGGATCTAGCTCATACTTCCGGAGCTTACAAATACGAAACACGTCATGAACTCCTGTAAGCTGTGGCAGTAAGGCCAAATGGTAAGCTACCTCCCTAATTCGTTTTAGGATCTCAAAAGGGCCAATAAATCTAGGAGACAACTTGCACTCTTCCAAAACCTCATCAAGCCCTGTCTAGGAGATATCTTCAAAAAGACATGATCTCCCACTTCAAAGGATAACGGTCTCCTCCTACGGTCGGCATAGCTCTTCTAACGACTCTGAACCTTAACCAACCTCTTACGGATAAGTGCAATTTTCTCTGTCATTTCCCGAACTAACTCTGGACCTATCATATGTGCATCACCCACATCAGCCCAACAAATATGAGACCTATGCAGTCGGCCGTACAAGGCCTCAAACGGTGCCATACCAATACTCGACTGGAAGCTATTGTTATAGGCAAACTCCACTAAGGGCAACTGCCTCTCCCATAACCCCTTAAAGTCATGAACACAACCTCGAAGCATATTCTCAAGGATCTGAATGGCATGCTCTGACTACCCGTCTGTATGAGGATGATAAGCAATACCAAAAGTCAGTTTAGTGCCCAAAGCATTTTGTAGGCTCTGCCACAATCGAGCCCTAAAATGTGGATCTTTATTCGAGACAATCATCACAGGGACCGTATGAAGTCGAACAATGTCTCTAATATGTAGGTTGACAAGGAAATCTATCGAGTCACTCTTGTGTATAGGTATAAATTGCGTCGACTTAGTTAACCAATCAACTATCACTCAAATGGCATCATTATCCCGTTGAGTCCTCGAAAGACCCACAACAAAATCCATCGTGACATGCTTCCACTTTCACTTGGCTATAGGCAAGGGTTGCAACAAACTCGTTGGCCTCTGATGCTCAGCCATCTTTGGGATGATCTAAATAAGTGCACTTTTTGTCTTTTTACGAAAAGATGTATAGAAAAGTAGAGAGGTGATGTGATGGAAAAAAGATAAAAAGATAAAAAGATGGATTATTTAGGGGATGCCAAACCACCCCTAAAGGCACCTCGATACAAACAAGGCTACGTCCTTCTTCATCCCCTTCCACCAAAACTGGCGACTAAGGTTGTGATACATTTTTGTGCCTCCCGGATATACCGCAAGGCATGAATGGTGAAACTCTCAGAGTACCTCCTCCCGACAAGACTCCGGCACAAAAAGGCGGTCAAGGTATTTAACACTCAAGTCAGAATATACGTTCAAGCCCTTCTTTACCTTTCTACTGGAGATCTTCTCCTGGAGGGTTTCTACTTCGTGATCATCCATCTGTGCTTCTATAACTCTGTTCACCAGTGTAGGTTGTGCAACTACTGTAAACAAAGCTGTCAACTCAACACACTGGCTAAGATACAAGTCAAACTCGCCAATAGCACCCAACATCTTCCACTCCCGGATGGCAATACTCACTACACTGCTAACGCACTTCCTACTCAAGGCATCGACCACTACATTGGCCTTCCCTGGATGATAGTGCAACTCAAAATCATAGTCCTCCATGAATTTCATCCATCTTCTCTGCCTCAAATTCAAATCTTTCTGTGAAAACAGATACTTCAAGCTCTTATGATCGGAAAAGACCTCAAATCTCTTACCATACAAGTAATGCCTCCAAATCTTTAAGGCAAAGATCACAGATGCTAGCTCTAAATCATGAGTAGGATAGTTTCCCTTATGTGTTTTCAATTGACATGAACCATAGGTTACTACCTTCCCCTCTTACATCAAGACACAACCCAAACCTTCCCGAGATGCGTCACAATATACAGAATAGTCCAAACCCCTCTCCAAAATTATCAACACTGGAGCTGTGGTAAGTCTAACCTTAAGCTCCTAAAATGACTTCTCGCAAGTCTCACTTCACACAAACTTGATTTCTTTTCTCATCAGTCTAGTTAAAGGTGAGGCTAACTCAGAGAAATCCTTCACAAAACGGTGGTAATACCCGGCTAACCCCAAGTATGAATCTCAAAAGCATTTTTAGGTTGTTCCCAATCTTGCACTGCTTCTATCTTAAAAGAGTCTACAGTCATTCCTTCCCTGGATACCACATGGCCTAAGAATTTCACCTCCTTTAACTAAAACTCACACTTCTCGAATTTAGCATACAGTTTGTTGACTCTAAGAAACTCAAGCATAACTCGTAGGTGTTCCTCCTTAGAGGGTGATTAAATCAAAATGTCATCAACACTTACGACTACGAAACGGTCTGACAACTTACGGAAGATTCGATTCATCAAATCCATAAACATGGCCGGTGCGTTAGTTAACCCAAAAGGCATTACTAGGAACTTGTAATGGAGATCCTCCTTATTCATTCTCAATTGGTATAACCCGATCTCAGGTCTATCTTAGAAAAACAACAAGACCTTTTCAACTGGTCAAACAAATCATCTATACGAGGCATTGGGTACTTGTTCTTAACAGTTATCCGATTTAACTGTCGGTAGTTAATACAAAGTCGCAATGTACCATCATTCTTCTTGGAAAAGAGAGCCGGTGCTTCCCAATGCGATGTACTAAGGCAGATAAGACCCTTATCTAACAATTCTTGGAGTTAAACCTTTAACTCACTCAACTCGGCGAGTGTAAATCTATACGGTGCCATAGAAATCGGTGTCATGCCAGACACTAAGGCCAAGTTTGGCATATACAAAATAATCCATCTTTTTTATCTTTTTTTCATCACATCACCTCTCTACTTTTTTGCACATCTTTTCGTAAAAAGACAAAAAGTGCACTTATTTAGGTCATCCCAAACAACCTCTAAATCAATACAGAACTTAATATCATGGTGAGGCGGTAAACTAGTGAGATCCTCAATAAAGACGTCTGGGTATTCACAAACGACCCTCGACAACGCAACTAGGGTCGTATCACTATCAATACCCAAAAATGTAGCAAGAAAGAGACTAAACTCGCCCCGACAACGTGGATCATATACTAGCAACAATGCTCTATCCACTCTGTCCCCCAAGAAATAAAAATAATTACCATTCGAGGACCACACAGTTACCCTCTAACGGTAACAATCTATAATAGCCCGGTAGGATGACAATCAATCCATACCCAGGATAACATCAAAGCTCAACATATCAATCAATGCAAATGCAGAA
Organism: Camellia granthamiana; assembly: GCA_036172215.1. NCBI lineage: Eukaryota > Viridiplantae > Streptophyta > Magnoliopsida > Ericales > Theaceae > Camellia > Camellia granthamiana. The sequence continues at coordinate 84,064,547 of CM069910.1, forward strand.
GGAAGTCGATGACCGGCAATTTCTATTTCACAACCCCAACACCCATGTTCCAACACAACCTCACCACCAACTAGTGACTCTACCTTGAGTGAAGATGCTAACCGAGCCATTTCTAACCCCAATGCTGATGGAAATGCAAATGAGATAAAAGAATGGGATGCACTGATATCAATCAACACATTGGTAATAGAATTACATAATAAGAAGTTACCTCTCACTACAGAAGGTACTAACACTAAATCTGGCGTGGTAACAACATACACACGCCTTGTAGGTCTCTAATCTACCTGTTTACCCCTCGGAGCATAAGTCTGATGCATTGACTGAGCTAAAGAGGCTCCCTAATTTACCCTCGAGGCCTGTACTAGTTAGGCAGGTTGATGACTCAACGTCTGTCTTGAACCAGACGCACTAGGCGTGCCACCCAACTGAGGGCAAAACCTCCTCACATGCCCTGACTGCCCACATTGAAAACAGGAAGGCGGTTGCCCTCTCCCCTGACTCTAGCTCTGAGGACAAGCTGAAGACGATGCAGATTGTTGCCCTTCACCTCTCTACGGGCAAGTTGGAGACTTGTGACCCAACTAGCCACACTTCAAACAAGTGAAATCTCCCTGAGTACCTCTCCCTAAACCCAAACTTGACACAAGAAAGGTAGATCTAGACTGTACTGCCTGGGACTATTGTGGGTTAAAACCCCTCTGCCTTTTACTGTCCTAATTTCCCTACCGACCTCCTGACTCATCTGCCTGGAGCCCCTCATCATCTCCTCCTCAATCTGAATCACGGTCTCTAAGTGAGTCGCTGCCTCCACAAGACAACCATAATCCCTAATCATGGATGTGGCCACCTCGAAAAGGAGTCCGGTCCTCAACCTCTTCTCAAACTCCAAGCAACAGCGTTCTTCCGTCGCCACAAGCTCAGGTGCAAACCTCGACAAACTAGTAAAGGTAGCCTAGAACTCGGCCATCTGTGTGTTAAGTTGCTTAAGCTTTAATAACTGCTCTCTCAACTTCTTCCTATCAGTATGAGGCAAAAACTTATCCTAGAAAGCGTTGACAAAGGCCTCCCAAGTCACTTCGATGCACCCTCGCACAAACTTCCATCACTGACCCCCATTTCCCTTCAGCTAGAAGGATGCCAAGGTCACTCTCAACCCATCGTCCTCGATGCCAAGTATCTCGAATGTCTTCACCATCTATTCGAGCCATTCATCCCCTTTCAAAAGCTCCTTAGGATCCCCCAAAAACTCATTTGGATTCTACTGGAAGAACTCCCTCTTCAAGAAAGACGGTCTTATCTCACTAATATGGGCCTGGACTTGATTCTCAGCCTTGAGAATGTCCATGGATTTCCCCAAAACTCCGACCGTTTCATGGGCCAAAGTGCCCATGGCTTGCTAACCAACCGTGTCGGCCATATTGGCCTAACCAACCCTTTTTTCCTACGCCAAATTTCATCCGGTATGGCACCTCTTGCAGTCTAGGCCTGTCACGGTTGCTACCACATCCATGTCCTAACATTCTCATAAAGGTAACACAAGAGATTAGTACATTTACAAATGTGCCGAAGCTAACTCACTCGTGTCCTAATGTGATGGACAATAATTAATTCACTCCATATAAGCACGTAATCACATAAATACATTTGAATTTCCTTTCTAGATAATGATCGTCCTGTGACGTTGCTAGAGTTCTGGTTAGAAATAACAGTGATTAAGTGCTCTTCTAACAAGACTTCTAGAAACTCTTAGACCCAATCAAAATATTAGAAATTAAATTCCATACCCATTTAACCACACAAACATGTTATCACATAGCATGTCTCTATTAAGCGAGATAAACTTATTGTGGTAAAAACCACTCCCACGTACCCAAAGTATTCAAACCCGGTACGCTCTGATACCAAGTTGTAACGTCCCGAAATAAATGACAATAACCCATATAATACGTTAGCTAAATAACAACACAGGATAAAATAATTATCTTCCATTAACCCCAATTACTTGTACAAAAGGGTAACATATGCAGGTATACATTCACAAGTCTAACTCTGAATCTATAGCATATGTTATATGATAAGGGAATAGAATGAAAGTTGAACAAATAAGGAATGCTCTAAAGGCTTATAGCTTTCCAAGATAGTGCTTGGTTATAACAAACTGGATTTAAATCCAATACAGTTAAAGACCTAAGCTTGTACAAAAGAAATACAACAAAACAACCAAAATGAAGCTCTTGTCTCCAAGTCCTACTAAGCTATTGCCTTGGCAAAGGCATATCATTAGCATTTGAAAATGGTTATCCCACATAGGGTGAGCCAAAGCCTAGTAAAAATAATCAAACATAGTATATAAATTCTAACAAAGATATAAGGTGATATGCATATGCAATATTTGTGCCAAAACATTTTATATCATTTTCCAGAAACCATGCCATGCTAAGGTTATTACAATTATGAAATCATTTCCTTTACAATAGAAAACAGGGTAGTGAATCACAATTTTCGGGAATGTCAAAACAAATACAACATTTCACGAAAATTTCGTCCGTAGGAAACCATAGACCGGCACCCATGTAAAAGTAGGTTATATAAGCACTATTATTGCCATTTCGCCGAAATTTCGTTCGTGGGATCGGCGCGCATGTAAATGTGCGATTTTTGGGACTTTCATCATAGACACATAGGCTAACTTATTTCAACGAAGCAACACTTCCCAGATTCACCTCTTTTTTCTCAAAACAATGCACATTTTCAATTTAATAAATATGCAATAATGCTCAACGCAAAATGATAAGAAATTAGTTTTAATTCTCCTAATTCTCATGTAATTTCTACAACAAGTCCAAAATAGATATTTCTAAATAGATAAACAAATTTTAATAAACATAAACTCTCCAAATTTCAAGATGTAAGTGATAATACATATCCAATTCCACCATCCTCATCAATATCAACCCAATTCCACATTTCGAGCATCAATTGTATTTATCCTTTCAAAATCAACATTTGATATATTTAGGGTAAAACCCCCATTTCTTATAAACCAATTTCAAATGCAAAAATCCAATAATTCATCATAACTCAACAATGAATACACCATCTTAATCATTTCTAACAAAGCATTTGAAAACCCCTCTTTTGAAATCAAGCCAAACTCTAAGCTTATCCAAAATTCCTCAAAATCACAATGTTGATTTATAAAGTCAAATATCTAAGTTAAAATCATAAAAAAGTGTGGAGAATGCTTACCTCAAGCTTAGAAGATGAGAGAAAGAGTGAAGGAACTTCAATAACGCCCAAACCCAACTTTATTTGGATCAAAAGGAAGCCCATGGTGTGCTCTACCTTTTTAACAAAGGGACACGGCGAACAACTCGACGGATCTAGGTGTATTTGTAGAAAGAAATAGAGTGTTAGAGAGAGAAGGTATAGATCAAGGGTTTTTAGAATGTTTAGAGAGAGATAGATATGAAAAATTGATCTAAAAGTGACTTTTACAGACTGATATACGCGCAGATTGCTCGAGCGCAATAAGTGTCGCTCGAGCGACCAGACACAATAAATGTGACCGCTCAAGCACAAGAAGTGACTGCTCGAGTGAAGAATACAAACTCCCAGAAATTTTATGACTGCTTGAGCGAAAAGAAGGACTGCTCGAGCCAACACTGCTCGAGCGAAGAAAACCAACTCCCAGTAGTTTTCTAGGCCTGCAAAAGTACTGAGAGTTCTCAAAGACCGCTCAAGCGAAAGAAGCTTCACTCGCACGAAGAATTCTACCTCCCAGTAGTTTTGCACTGTAAAAGTATTGAGAGTTTACAAAGACCGCTCGAGTGAAGAAGCAAAATTTTGGTCATCAACAATTTAAAAAACAAGCTACCAACCTGTTCCAAACGTAACCAACACAACCCAATGGCCAAATTCAAAGAGAAATAAAAAGAAACAAGACATGAACAACTATATAAGACAATAAAACCCAGATCCAAATCATCAAATGGGTCGGGTCTAAACCAGAATCGCTATAATTACTTCGGTGTCATGTTGCCAAGCAAACTAGATTTGTCTAGTCATCTGTTGTCGCACATTTACAGATTCACTTTCCTCAAAACATGAAGTATCTATAAAAATATGAAGTGTACAAACATTCTTAAAATATTCATAAACTATGTCAATACAAATATTTTCAAATTTGTCAATATAGACATCTATAAAAACACACTGAGTTGTTATCACAATTCATCTATGTTAATAATTTTGATAGTTACAACATTAGGATTGACAAGCGTACGTAATTGATCAATACGGGTACTCCTATCCATTAGCATACGGGTGATTACTGGATGATCAAAAAGCAGAAAATTCTAACAAACATCGTCTATAATAAATTCATGACTGTGATCAATTAACAATGCATACTAGCCTTATTGCAATGCATAGAAGCATAATCTTTTAAAGAAAAAAAAAACAAAAATGTCATAAAAATGAAACTGCAAATGTTTGACAGTGAGTTACCGGACATATACTTTTTGTTCGGCAATAGGTTACTAAACAAGTAATTTTTGTTCGGTAGTGGGTTACTAGATACGTTTTTTTTTTGTTTCACAGTGTGATTTCGGACTATTTGATTTTGTTCGGTTCTGGTACACCAAATAAAAGTCGAACAATCCTCTTAAAAAACAAAACGAAAACGTAAAAAACAAATGAAAACTCACTATATTCACTTTTTGTTGATCCTTCATCACCATTTCTTCGTCTATTACTTTCTTTTATGATCAAAATATTATGATTATCACTTTTGAAAAGTAGATGTATAGTAGATAAAAAGAAATGAGAAAGAAAGGGGAAAAAAAAGTAGGGATTGAAGTGTAATGGATATAAAGAAATAATCAAATCTATTTAATTTTTGATTTTTGTCCTTAAAGGTAATTTCACACATGGGTAAAATTGTAAAAGAAAAAAAAAATGAGTGTTGCTATTAACACCTACCTGATTCTTGGACCCCCCCTCCCCGATTTCCACATTTTTTTATTACAAATATACCCTGAAGTAAAATTAAATTAAAGGATAACTTTTAATGGAACACTCACTCACCAAATAAAGACAATTAAAATGACACTTTACAATATTGTACACTTACCACCTCTATCCCCATCTAAATGTTTTCCTCACCAACCTAAACCCTAAATGTATTTCTCTTCATCACCATCCTAAACCCTAAATGTGTTCATCGTCATCACCATCGTAGTCTGGTCCAAACTAGTTAACATTTCAAACAATCCTATTATAGACTCCGAGTTTCTCTAATCAAATTTCCATCTATATCTGTGGTCGTTTTCACCATTCGTTGATACTTATAAAGCAATAAAGGATGATAACAACAACTCTAATGAGGTTGGCATCGCATTGGTAAGTTTATTTATCTTGCATTAATGATCCTTGATTGTTTTCGATGGTTATTGCTTTGTTTGAGCTTGCTCGATACTTGTTTACTGACTTTTAATGTTTTGTTCAGTAATACAGTGCTAAATATAAACATTTAGTTTGGCATATTTGTTCCAAACAAAACTTTTATTTTTGGCACTGTTCAACCGACCATAATTTCTGACGAGACAAAGAAAATTCCGTTAGTCACTGATCTTGATTGAGAGATTCTTGACGAGACAAAGAGAAGACGATGAGGGTAGTCTAGAGGCAGCAAGCATAGCAGCAGCTTCACCATTTGCGATGGTGGGGAGTGATGACGGTAGACTAGGCGGCTAGCGTTGTAAAGTTAGAGCCTTGGTTGTCGGAAAAGTGAGAGACAAATATAGACACACCAGATCTAGAAGAAGAAGAAGAAGAAGAAGAAGAAGAAAGAGAAGGAGGAGGAATGAGATAGAGTGTGTGCAAAATTAAGTGGGTGTGCACTTGGGTGTAACGATATTATGAATAAAGATAAAATTGATATTAAGTGGGATATTTAAAGAAATCTCATTAAAATTTAGGATTTAGGGTGGGGATACAAAGAAATAGAGAGTCTAAAAAATTAAGGTATGTACTAATAACAACACTAAAAAAAAATTTAAAATGGAGGGTGTAAAGAGATAAATATATTGTGTATGTAGAATTTTTCCAACCTAATTTGAGGGGTACAAATAGAACCTCCCTATTTTAGGAGGTGACTCTATTTTTTAAGATTTAAATCATACCCTCAAACATGACCATTTTTTCACTTTAATTCTTAAATTATTAAATTGTCACTTTCATCCAAATTTTAACAGTTGTTAAACTTTTATGACAAAAATAGAATATTATACCTTTATTCTTAAAGCATTGCTATTTTCCCACTTTGATTTAAAATATATATATATGTACGGGAAAGAAATCAACCTTCTCGTATAATCCTGTTGATCAAGTCTGCGCTCCTCCGTACGACGTCACTCGACTACCTGAAAATACAAACGTGAGCTAGCCGGCGGGTGTGTGCCGGAAACCTCTCCGATGCTTAAGTCAGCAAAATAGACAAATAGACAAAAAGCTCTGTGTATTCAGGAATCAAAGTTGCGTTACCTCTCCAAAGGTGATGTTCATGAGCTTTTGTAAGTTCCATGTGGCACAATCCTAGTAGGACTCTTACTCCTCCATGAAGAGTCCTCCTAGGATTCATACTCCTGACAGATAATGCTTATCTTTCAACACCCCCCTCACCGCTTAAACCAAGTGAGATGGTTTTTCTTATGGTCGAACTCCAATACGACCGAAACAAACCTGGCTATGCTAGGCCGCATATTAGACCGAACTACACCTAGTTTGGTTCTTCCTTTCACTGTTTTTACTTCGGTTCTAAAAATAATTAGCTAGGCTTGACCGAGCTAGCTGTGTTACGCCGCGACTGGACTAACTCGGAGTGTAGCAACCTGGCGACCGAGTTATCCGCCGTACTCTCCTGGACCGAAATAACTTCAAGGCTTGGGGACCGGACTAGATTCAAGCTCATCCTGGACCGGAGTAATTTTAAGTCCCTTTTGGGCCGGACTAACTCTAAGGCCTTCTAGGACCGGTCTACCCACAAGGCCTTTTTACTCAGCCCTTCGTAATGTGGCTCACAACGGCCCATTACCTAGCTCGGCCTAATTTTCATATAAATTACCCTCTCAATTGCCCCATAATCCCATCTGCTTAGCATAATATGGATTATCTGTTTATCGGCCGAGCTAACAATTTTAGCCTGACGATCGAGCTGAATTCTTAAGCCTTTCCAGTTGGGCTAAAACTCTTCAACTTTTCCAGCCGAGCTAAAAAACCCTTTTAGCCTTTTCTAACCGAGCTGAATTAACACCGAGCTGTACCTGTCCGGTCAAAACGTCTCTTCAATCATAGCAACTGAATCGCTTCTCATTCCAGGGACACGTGGCATGCCCTTATTGGCTGAAGGCAGCTGTTACACCGTTTTCGTATCTCAAGCTTTTTGAACAGTTCCCGCCTTTTCATCCTTCCTTCTATACACAACCAACTCTTCATTTTGGATTCATCACTACACTATTCATTTCCTCTTCTCTCTCTCTTCTGTGTTTTGTCCGTCTTTCGATCCTGAGCTCGCTGTGTTCGTGTTTTTCATTGTCGTTGCCTCCATCTTCAATTTCCTCCTCTTGACCTGGTAAGCTACTCAAATCTGTCTTGTTTTTGTTGTTTTTGCACTCGTTTAATCCACAGCTCTAGGTTTGTGTTTTTTGTGAAACACTCTTTCTATTTGCTCTGCCTTGTACATTTCTGGAAAAACTTAGCAATAGAATTTTTGAATATACATAATATCCTGTAGAACACCGTATTTGATCCAAAATCATGTTGCAACCGGACTAGGAAACTGTTTGTGCTAAGCGTAAGTCTAGCCAGTTCATAACCGAACTAGCACTTTATGTTTATACCAGTAGTTTCAATAAGTCAAACCATTTTTTGATTTACCTTAGCCGAGATAACAAACCGAACTGAGTCTGCAATCGGTGTACTGGGAAACCATAATACCGACCGAGCTATGTCTTCGGGGCTAAACCAGCATTCTTAGTTTTAGACCGGACTAAGAAAGCTGCCCTAGAAGCTTCAACTGGTCTAACAAAACCTCTCGCTCTAACCGAGCTATCGAACACCTTGCTTAAACCGGGATAACAAAGCCCTTTGTATAAACCGAGCTATCGAAGCCTTTGCTTAAACCGAGCTAAGATGTGATATGTTTAATACTCTTTTAGCACGGTCCAACGGTCTGTGCTTAACACCTTTGTTCTCTCTTTTTCACTTTTTGCAGACTTAGGTTGCCCAAGCACTCCTTTGAGCGCTCAACCGAGCTACTCAGCACAAATCTTCGACCGATCTAACACTTGGCTTTAATTTATCTGTAACTTAAAACATAAATGGGGAAGTATAGATTCTTAGTAGAGACACCTGGTGGTTTGGCCGAATTCCGAAGGGAGTATAACATTCCTGACGACGTCCATCTCACCTTAGCCGAACAAGATATCACACCATGGGGAAACAAAGGCTTTGTACCTTTTACCCTCCTGTCCATAATAGAGACCGGCCTAAGATTCCCTGTACAGCCCTTACTTTGTGAATTCCTTAGGCAAACTAGGATATGCCCAACTCAGCTTTCCACAAACTCATACCGTATAATAAATAGTATAGCCGAGCTAAATCGCCGTGCTGGTATCAACCTCGGCCTAGCCGAACTCTTCCACCAATATTCCATAGGCTCAAAAGAAGATGGCTGGGTCTACTATCTAAGAATACGACGCCGGCATGAGAAAATAATAAAAGACACACCGGATAAAGACTTAAATGACGACGATTTTTTCTGGGTATCTGGCTATTTTGAAGACTACCAAGCCCAGATCCCAGGCCGCAGTATAAATTGGAATAAAGGAACCCCTGGTATAATTACTTCGGTTTCTTCGCATGCTTCTGTTTTATTTCGGTTTCCTATTCCTGGGCCGTACTAACAGTTGTCTTCTCTATGCAGATTCAGCCTATCTTCAATCACTTTATAGTTACTCCAATCTGAACACTCTCCGCGCCGCACTACGTTATCCAGAAAGAAGTTGGGCCAAGTTGCTGAACGTCGAACCGACGTACAGATATAGTAGCCAACGCAAAGCCAGAGTAACAGATTTTTTACTAGAAGCCTCCCCTGAACCGGACCCCAACTTGCCTGAAATCAACCTAGTCCCTCTGACTGCCAAAGAAGAGATGGCCAAGAGGAACAGAGTCAGGGCCCTCATAACCGAAACAAACAGAGCCGAGGTACCACCACCGAGCCAAACTCAGCAAACCGTGGTGGCCCTGCCATCTCAACAACCTTTTTCATCATGCCCAAGCAAGTGCGCCTGGACTACCCAAACCGAGCAATGCCTTGCCGATGAAGATGAAACCATCCTTCCACCAAGCCCTCCTCCAAGCCCTCAGCCGGAGCGTTCTGACCGGTCTAGCTCCTCCAAGTGGGCTCCTAAAATGACTTTCCAGAACCGAGACATCCAGGATACTGACTCGGTGGTTACTGAGAAGGATCACATGATGGCATTCAACCTTGCCAAGAGTGTCTGCCTTCCAGCAGACATGGAGCACCACCAGCATCTGACCGAGCTAAAGGCCATCCGTTCGGCCACCAAATCCATGGTGCTTGTAAGTAGCTGTTTTTGTTTAACTTTTCTGATTTGCATAACTTTTATCTCGGTGTGATTTTAAGTCCCCCTCTTTTTGCAGGCCATGCAGAAGAGCCACATCGCTCACAAGTGAGTGCTTGAACTCCGTAAGACTACAAGGCAAGCACTGGCCGAAGTAGCAGAGAAAACTGCCGAGCTGGAAGAAGCTAGGAAGCAGCTAGCCAAGCTAAAATCCGAGAACGGTCGTCTGACCAGACTCGTTAGCTCGACAGAAGCGGAGAAACAAAAGGCTGCTGCTGTGATCAAAGACAAATACTTGCGCGAGCTAGCCAAGCTTGAAGGCAAGAAAAATGCAGAGATCGCCGAGCTAAAGAAGAAGGCAGACGATGCGAATGCTGCAGGTTTTAAGGAGGGGGAGGCCCTCTACATTCCACAGTGTGAGGCTGCCAAAGATTTATTCTTCAAATGCGGTTGGAGGGCCGCCGTGGTGCAGCTCGGTTGTGAGTCTGGGACCGAGGTCTACGATCCCCCTCAGTATTTCATACCGAGCTCACTGGCGGATTACGCTGCATCCGTTCAACAACAGTTTCTTCAAGGTTCAGATAATGATGAGGACACTGAGATCAATGATACTCCGGTCGTCAATGAACAAGCCAACGATCAGTCAGCTCGGTTGGAGCCAACGGTTGAAGACCTGACGACTGAAACCGTGGTTCCAATAGACACCGAGCTCCAATCCGAGACCGCTCTACCGTCTGAAGCCGGTCTTCGTGTTGACATTGATGCTGATCTTGATGATCTTTTTGATTGATTTTTGTATTTTCTCCTTTTTTGGACAAATGTAACCGGGCTATGGCCCCTTCTTTGTATTTGCCTTAAACTTGATCAATGAAAATCTTCTTTTGTATTCAACACTTATTCCGGTTTGATCTGTATGCTTGTACTTGTAATGAGTTTTTAATGAATTCTTTTGCTCCAACTGTTATCTTGGTCTACTTTCCTGTTTGTGCTTGCAATTTGAACGAAACACAATATATTTCGGCCGAGATACTTTATTCCGGTCTTAGCTGAGTAATCTGACAGGGCGTACTAGCCAACCACTCTTTAGCCGATATACTTACTTCGGCTGAAGAGTACCAGGAGTTGATTTGATTCGGCCAATCACTGTGTAGCCGATATCCTTACTTCGGCTGAAGAGTACTGAGAGTTGGTTTAATCCAGCCAACCACTCTTTAGCCTATACCCTTACTTTGGCTGAAGAGTAATAAGAGTTGGTTTAATCCAGCCAACCATTCTTCAGCCTATACCCTTACTTTGGCTGAAGAGTAATAAGAGTTGGTTTAATCCAGCCAACTTCTAAATTGGTTTTTCCAGCCAACCTAGATTAAAGTGTTTGGTTATTCCGACCAAACGTCCCGCAGCCTGGATCCTTATCCTGGGCTTAGGAAGGGTGTTGGTTTAATCCAGCCAACCTTTAAGTTGGTTTTTCCAGCCAACCTAGAATAAAGTGTTTGGTTATTCCGACCAAACGTCCTGCAGCCGGGATCCTTATCCTGGGCTTAGGAAGGGTGTTGGTTTAATCCAGCCAACCTCTAAGTTTGTTTTTCCAGCCAACCTAAAATAAAATGTTTGGTTATTCCGACTAAACGTCCTCCAGCCTGGATCCTTATCTTGGGCTTAGGAAGGGTCGCAGTTGGTTATTCCAGCCAACTGTGTTTTTAATACCCCTGACTCACCTAACTTACTAAAACAAACTTTTACAGAAGGAAACGTCTATACTGAAAAGAAACTACTTGTTTTATTGATAAAGGAAAAAATTACACATACTTTAAAGAAAAAAGGCTAAAAATAAAATAACTTTAGATTGGCAGTGTTCCATAGCCTGGGAATTGCCTTGCCATCCTCATCTTCTAAGTGGTATGCCCCTTTGCCTGCTAATCCAACCACTTTGTAAGGTCCTTCCCAATTAGGCCTAACTTGCCATCTCCCGTTACCAAGGTGTTTCCCATTACTTTGCGCAGTACCCAGTCTCCGATTTTGAATTGCCTTGGATGTACTATCTTGTTATACTTTCTGGATAATTCTTGTTGGTATGAGGTAATGTGAACCAGTGCTCTTTCTCTTCTTTCCTCTGCAAGGTCGAGCTCCAATGTTATGGCTTCGCCATTCAAGTCTGGATCAAAATTCTCGCTTCGAATTGTGGGGAGGCCTACTTCTAGTGGGATTATGTAGACACCCCATTTTTGACTGCCCTTAAGACTTGGGCGTTACTGATGGTTTGCTTGGTGGAGAAAGGTGTGCAGGGCACAGGTTCAGTTTCCTCGGCAATGAGAGAGACAAATCTCAACTTCACACCCCATTTTGGACCAAAATTATTTTGGATGGTTTTTAGACCTTAAAACCCTCTCTTTCAAAACATTTTTGAAATAAAATTCCCACGATGTTCCGACGCTCGCATTTCGGTAAATGTTGCGCTTTTCAGTAAACCGAGCAAGGACAAAGCGGGGATGAATGAAAGAGAGATGAAATATTTGAAAAATCTTTCAAAACACCTTACTTCAGGGTTTGAAGTTGAAGAGAAGAGGAGAAGAGGGGAGAAAACAAGTCGGAGAAGAGGTTCGGCATGAATCTGGGTAGAAGAGAGTCGAGCAGTCCTCGCTAAATCAAGCTCATCTATCTATACACTTGGAGTTAAGCTATGAGGCCATAACCATTGGAAAGAAGACTTCTGGGGCTTCATTTTGCACTCAAGAATCTCTCAAAGCCAAGTCCGGGTGGAGGAGATATGATTGGTTGAAGCTGGGCATCACCCCGTTTGGAACGAGTCTGCGCGGCTTCACCAAAAAGGGCATAACTTTCTGCACAGGAGGAATTTTGATGCAAGGTTTGCGCCATTGGAAATCTAACTTCTGGGGCTTCAATTTTCATACCCGCCGGCCATTTTTTGACCTTGGAATCATCTATCGGCAATCTATTTTTCCGACCGGCAAAATATTATGCCGACCGGCACTTTATTTTGGCCGACGACCAAATTTTTTGGCCGGTTTGCACCCTTTGCACCCTCCAAGCCTGGTGCATCCCAGCTGTGCCAGTTGGAATGCACCAGCACACTCCCCCGTGCATATATGTTGCTATTTTGAGCCCTTGACCACCTTTGGACCCCTCTTTTGCACCCTTTGCTCAAGGCTTCTTGAGGAAGCCTTGACCCCTTGTCTTGGCTTCCTCAAGAAGCCTACCAGCTATCCAAGCTTCTCCAATAAGCCTTGACCTCCACTTAGACCCCTTTGACCCTTTGAAGCTTGTCTTAGAAGCTTAGCATTGCCTATATAAGAGAGGTCCCTTCTCCTTTGTTTGGGTTGGAGATTTTGGAGCAAAAAAAACCAGAGGGAAGAGATATATATCTGATATACATACATACACCCTCTATATCTATCTTATCCAAGCCTCCAAACACCTTTGTTCTTGCACCATTTTCCCTACAACACCTAGCACAACACCTCCATCCTCCATTCCAGCACTTGGGAGGCCATTTGCAGAGGTTAAAAGCTTAGAAACTTGGACCAAGGGCTGCTGGTTTGCTGCTCTTCAAGGGTAAGCATCCATTTCCCTTAAACTTGCATTTTTTAGCTTCATTGGTTAGCCTTATTTACAAGTATTTTTGAGCCTCGATGTAAACTGTAAACAGGCTTATTTTGAGCCCTTCTTCAAACTGTTGGGGACCTCCATGTATGACTTGCTTCATTACCCCTCTTTGGTCCCCATTTTTGCATGTTTGTTTAGCTTATTTTGCTTCTGTTTTTTGGCCATGATCAGAACTGAGAGTGGCCATATTTTGACCCCCTTGACATGTTTCATTAAGGGCCTTTGGCTGTTTGATGCATTTTTTGTATACTTCATGTTATAGCCCTCTTGTGGCCTTAATCTTGCATTGCATTTTAAGGGTGTTTGTATATTGATTTGGGGGCTGTCATAAACTGTGAGTAGTCATATTTTTGGCCCCTCTTCAGTGTTGTCGAAGGGTCTTTTTCAGTTTGGGCTTTGTATCTACCACTTGCTTCATTACCTAGCTTGAGGGCCCGTTTTTGCATGCTGTTTTTGCCCTATCTATGCTCACTGTTTGGCCATGCTTTGAACTGAAAAAATGCTTGTTTTGGGGCTGCCTTGCTTCTATTTTCATGCTTCATGCCCAGATTATGCATGTTTGATATAGCTATAGGTCATTTCATGAGCCTAATCTTGCATTTCGGGTCCATTTCATGCACTTAGTGTCATTTCGCTATGTTTTGGGACCATTTGGCATCATGTTCCAGCGCTGAAATTCACATGCTTGTATGCCATCTTGCATCCCTTGCCATGCTTTGGTAGAGTCGCATTTTCGTGCCTTAGGTTTGATTAATGCATTGTGCATGCATCCCATGTATTGTGTTGCCTCACTTGCCTCATCATGGCCACTGATTTTGGCATGCTTGCGAGCTATCCATGTTAGTTTAAGTCCATTGTTGCATGTTGTTGCGTACCATGTTTGTTTACATGTTTAGGTTGCGCGCCTAGCATACATTGTTCATTTGCATGCCCATGTTGCATACTAGATCACATGCCTAGGTTGCATTACATTGGCATGCATGCCTTGCCTCTTGATCAAGTGATAGAGGTTGGGCTTTATATGTTTGTTTGGTTTGCTTGACATTTGAAATCAAAGTGCATACTTGGTTTCTTTGGCCATCACGCATCGAAATGCGCAATTGGTGGTCCGAGGATCAAGGAACATACCCCTTTGAGTCAAAATCATGATAAGCGATGTGTTGGTGCACACATTCGCTTGAAATTTCATGCCATGCACTGTCTGTCCTTTGTTGCTATCAAAACTGTCTTCTGCAGGAAGTTTCTGCCGACCGGCAACATACAGTGCCGACCGGCCATTTGTGAATGGCCGATAGCTTCATCAGCAGCCGATGGACATTCCTCATGGCCGGTGGGAATTTCCTCCAGCCGATGGTATTCTACAGTGTGCAAGGAACGTGTCCCAGGACTTTGGCAGTCTTTGGAGAGGCAGGGCAGTGTAAACAGAGGCAGTAGTGGCATGGTGCGGGTTTCCGGGCAAGGCGGGCTCAAGCATGCATCATTCGTGCATCCCGAGGCGGGCGGCTGTGGCCACCTTTCCTTTTTGCATTTATTTGTTAAATAATTAGAAATTTTGTAATAATTAATTTATTTATTATTCGGACTGTAATATTTATTCGGTCCCTCCGAGCGAGGGCGCAATTGTAATAAGTGTGGGTGAGTGTGTGCATGTCTTCCAACCCCCACTTCTTTCTCCATTTTATTTACCTGCTTATGATGGTAGATGAGGGCATATTTAAATTAGCATATCTTATGCTATGCATGCGTGCATTCATACATTTGTCTTGCATGCATCGGGCTCGGTACATCATACAAACTGCATTGTATTTCAATTCCAAATTGAATACGTGTTATTTGTAGCATCCCACATGCCATGTTTAGGATAGCCGAGCCTGCCTAGATTACATCTTTGCACGTGTTGCATTAGACATTTCAGTATGCTTAGGTCCATGCATGGATTTCTAATGAACTTCTGTTTTGGCTTGGAGTACTAGGTGAGTTTTTATGCTTTAGCATCCTTGCACGTGTGTGAGTGTTGCCATAATAGCATGACTACCATGAGGCTAAGTGCTTATGTGATATAACTGTTTGAATGCCTGTGGATGGAGGTCAAATTACCTAGATTGGAATAATGCATTAAAACTGTGAGTTTTAAGCCCACCAGATAGTGGCAAAACTGTCTTTTCTAAAAGCCCACTTGAGGGTGGCCAAACCTGCGTTTTAGCCTACTTGCGAGTAGCAAACCATTTTCAAAACAATCATGTAGTGTTTTGTTCCAATTTAGGCGATTTGGTCTATACTTGTTTGCTGTGCGCATAACATAGTAATTCTAGGCTAATAACCGGAATAAGAACACATAACGTTTTCAAAATTGGATATCACGGTTAGTAGAGGCCGATCTTCGGATCGGGCGAGAGGGGGTGCTCATAGCTGACCTTCCCCAATCGTACCCAAGTTCCCGAGCCGAGGTAACTTTGGTGATGACGGACACGTGGCCTTTGGCACCGAGTCAGGGTTTCCTAAATTCCCCCATTAAAAAATATTTAGGTGGCGACTCTGTATCTGGCAAAACAGTCCATGTTTGGCACTTCTTTCAAAAATCTGTTTTCTCAAAAACGATTTGCCGGATTTGGACTCTTTGGTTCAAGATTTAGAACCGTGACAATCGAGTCCTTGAACTGTAGTGAGCCCAAATGAACAGAACGGGACTTAACCCTCCCGGGGCGTTCGGGGACGTCTACAGATTACTGCCTCCATACCATAGGCTAAGGAAAATGGAGTTTCTCCTGTTGACCGCCGAGGTGTGGTGCGGTAAGCCCATAAAACATGAAGGAGCTCTTCTGCCCATTTGCCTTTGGCTTTCTCTAATCTTTTCTTCAATCCATCCAAGACTACCTTGTTTGATGCTTCTGCCTGACCATTTGCTTGGGGATATGCCGGTGTAGAATTGTAGAACTCTATCTTGTACTCTTCACAAAAGCCTCTAAAGATTCGGCCGTCGAACTGTGTGCCGTTGTCTGATATTAGTGCCTTTGGTATGCCAAATCGAGTGATGATATTCTGCCAAACAAACTTCTTCACATCTTTTTCCTTGATTGATGCCAAGGCTTCTGCTTCCACCCACTTTGTGAAGTAGTCGGTTGCTGCAAGAAAGAACTTTCTGTTGCCTGGTGCTGTTGGAAGTGGCCCTACTATGTCCAAGCCCCACATTGCGAAGGGCCATGGGCTTGTAAATGGTAGGAGTTCTCTGGCAGATTGGTGTATTTGGTGTGCAAACTTTTGACACTTTTTGCATTTTTTGACATACTTTTCTGAATCTACTTGAATATATGGCCACCAATATCCTTGCGAGATTGCTCTGTATCCTAATGATCTTCCTCCTTGATGGCTTCCGCATACACCCTCGTGTATCTCGAATAAGAATGTTTCCACTTTGCTGGGGTGAACACACTTTAGATAGGGTCCTGAGAATGATTTTTTGTATAAGGCCGATGATGGGGAGAGCCAAAATCGCTGCGACTTTGCTCTGACTCTGTTGGCCTCTTTCTTTTTTTCTGGTAGGGTGCCATCTTTTAGGAACAGTATGATGGGATCCATCCAAGAAGGGCCTAGTTCGGCGCAACATACCTCTTCTGCTTCGGGATCTTCAATGCTTGGTCTAGGTAGGTAGTTGATCAGCAATAGATGAGGGATGGAAGTATCTGCCATTGAAGCAAAGCCTGCTGATTCATCTGCTCTGCTGTTTTCTTCCCTGCCGATTTGTTCTATCCGCACTACTTCAAATTTATTGATCTCTGTTCTGACCAACTCCTGGTACTTAGCCATCCTGTCGTCCTTTGCCTCGTAGTCGCCTGATATTTGGTTTACCACTAGTTCTGAGTCGCTGTAAACCATTAGCTCGGTGGCCTTCATGTAGAATGCTGATTTGAGGCCTGCAAGAAGTGCTTCATACTCCGCTTCATTGTTTGATGCTGGGAAGCCAAGGTTGACTGCTTGCTCCACGACTAGGCCATCTGGAGAGATGAGGACTATGTCGAGTCCTGCTCCATGCCGGTTGGATGCTCCATCCACAAAGAGCTTCCACATCTCTCCAACGAACAACTTCCAGCAAGTGGAGGGATCAGATGATGCCTTGGGGTCAAGAACGTTGCTGGTGTCGTCTTCAGAGTCCATGTTTACTGTCTGCCCCACTTTAACTGGTTGTACCAAGTCTTTATTTGTTGGTGAGTCTTGACTTGGTGTAGTGTAGTTTTTTTCTTCCTCCTTTACTTCACTCTGGCCTGCCTTGGGACCTGCCTGGGTAACCAGTACCGGGGGTTGCGTTATTCCGATGTCAACGTCCGTCCCTAGTTTGGTTGTTTCAGTCAGGTCGACTGGGCAGATATGATGGCTTCTAGGGGTGAATTCTACGACAAAGTCTGCCAAAGCTTGAGCTTTTATCGCGGTCCTGGGTTGAAACTTGATGTAATATTATCCCAACTCTACTGCCCACTTCAAGATTCGCCCTTTCAAACAAAGCTTTTAATGGGAAGGCTGTGAGGACGACTATGGTGTGGGCGTGAAAGTAGTGTGACAATTTCTTTGAGGCCATCATCAAGGCCAAGGCTAGTTTTTCCAGTGGCAAGTACCTTGTTTCGGTGCTCAGCAATGTCTTGCTAACATAAAAGATGGGTAGATGTTGGGTTCCTTCCGCTCGGACCAACACTGCGCTAATTGCGTGCTGGGAGACTGCTAGGTACAGGAGGAGCTCTTCTCCAGGGATTGGGGTGACGAGCAATGGCGGAGAAGACATGTATTCTTTCAGGTTTTCCAGAGCGCGGTCGCATTCTTCATCCCACTCAAACTTGGCTTTTAGAGCATGGAAGAATGGTCGTAGTCTGTCTGATGACCGGCTTATGAACCGATTGAGGGCGGCTGCCATGCCTGTGAGATGTTGTACTTCCTTTACTGAGTTTGGCCTCTCCAGATCCTGAATTGCCTTGATCTGAGAAGGGTCTGCCTCTATACCCCGGTTGGTTATCAGGAAGCCTAGGAATTTGCCAGATCCTACTCCGAATGCACACTTGGACGCATTGAGGCGCAACTTGTGCTTCTTCAGGATCTCAAACATTTCACCTAGGTCCTTGAGATGGTCGTTCTCATCTTTGCTCTTGACCACCATGTCGTCGATGTAAGCCTTCATTGTTCTGCCTAACAATGGTTCAAACATCTTGGTGACCATCCGTTGGAATGTCGCCCCTGCGTTCTTTAGGCCAAAGGGCATGACTTTGTAACAATACACTCCTCTTGAAGTTGTAAAGGACGTGACTTCCTGGTCTGGTTCATGCATGGCAATTTGATGGTAGCCTCTGTATGCATCCAGAAAGCTAAGCCGGTTGTGCCCTGCCGTTAGGTCTACCAGTTGGTCTATTCGTGGTAGGGGGAAGTTGTCCTTTGGGCATGCTTTGTTGACTGTCTTATAGTCGACGCAGACACGCCATTTTCTATTCTTCTTTGGTACCACGACTGTGTTGGAAATCCATCTGGGGTAGTGCACCTCTCTAATAGCTCCTGCCTCCAGTAGGTTTCCTACTTCTTCCGCCACTATCTCGGCGTGGTGGAGTGCCGATCTGTGGGTGCGCTGAATGATTGGTCTGGCGGATGGGTGGACATTGAATTGGTGACAGATGAAGTTAGGATCAATGCCTGGCATGTCGTATGGTGTCCAGGCGAACACTTCGATGTTAGAGGTCAAAAATTCCAAGACCTCTAATCTCTCAGTGCTGGACAACGATGAACCGAGCAAAAAGAACTTATCTGGGTTCTTTTCATCTATTCTTACCTCTACCAAGTCTTCC
Source organism: Camellia granthamiana (assembly GCA_036172215.1). Classification (NCBI taxonomy): domain Eukaryota; kingdom Viridiplantae; phylum Streptophyta; class Magnoliopsida; order Ericales; family Theaceae; genus Camellia; species Camellia granthamiana. The sequence goes on from CM069910.1 coordinate 84,083,634, forward strand.
ACAGCTTTTTGATTAGCTGCTTTGCCGACATCTGTGAACAGTTCATTATTCTCAGGTTCTTCCATCGAATGAACATATCTCTTGGCAGCGCAGCTGCCATTCACAGTGACAAAGCATTGTTTGGACATGATCTGATCTCCGAAGACCTCTTCAATTACCCCAGCCTCGTTGGGGAACCGCATTACTTGATGGTAGGATGACGCTACCGATCGCATGGCATGCAGCCATGTTCTTCCCAAGATTATGTTGTAAGTGGAAGGGACTTTCAATACCCAGAACTCCACTTGTTTCGTTACGCTTCCTGCTCTAATTGGAAGAATTATTTTGCCGACTGGCCACTCTGGCATTGAGTTGAATCCAATCAGGGGAGATACGGCAGGTGCCAAGTCTTTATCTTGTAACTTCAATTGTTTAAATGTTTCGTAGTACATTATTTCACATGAACTACCCTGGTCAATCAAAATGTGCTTGACGTCAAAATCCTTGACTCGGAGAGTGACAACCAGGGCATCATTGTGAGGGCAATATATCCTCGCCAAGTCTCTATCTGAAAAGGACATGACGTTCGTGGCCTCTGTCTTTCCCTTTTTTATGGTAGGTTGTGCACTTAGTACCTCTCTTAAGTGCTCAACCTTCTTGATTGATCCTCTGAGCTCGCATACACGCTCAGGTTCAAAGACTCCATGTATCACATTAATTACGCCTTGAGGTGGGGCGTCGATTAGCATCCCGTTGGGGTTATTGTGGTCCTGGGGGGCTGGTTGCGTTCCCTCTTCAATGTATCTATCCAGGTGTCCTGCTGCCACCAACTCCTCCAGGTGCTGCCTCAATGGTGTGCAATTCTCAGTGCGGTGCCCATTTTCTTTATGGAAGGTGCATCGTGACCTTTCGTCGTAGTCCTTCTGAGCCTCTCCTAGCTTAGCAAGCCATCTGACGAAAGGTTCATCGCGAATCTCACTTAGAATCCAATAGATCGGTTTCTTGAATACCGTGGTTATGGTAGTGCGGACTCTCAACCATCTTTTATCCTGGTCCTCTCCGTTGTCTCGCCTGCCTCGTCCGTTTCTATTCGGATGGTCTACCGCGTTGACCTTTGCTGAGGCCTTTTTCTCTGGTGCTGCGGTTGTGCCAGATTTTTGTTTTGGCACGTGCGCCATCCTCTTTCACCCTGATGTGCTGATGCACTCTTTCCATCAAGGCTTCCATGGTAAGGGGGCGGTGTCATGGTGATTGAGTCCCTTAGTCTGTTCCCGACTGGTAGGCCTCTTTTGTACTGTGCAATGGCTAGATTGGTGGGACAATCCCCAATTTGGTTGAAGGTTTCCCAGTAGCGACTATTGTAGGATCTAAGTGTCTCCTTGTCGCCCATATCAATGGAGAGAAGCTGGTCGATTTCCACTGGCATTTTGGTGTTCGTTCTGAACCTTGTTACGAACGCCTCCGCTAATTGCGCCCAGGAGGCTATGCTGCCTTCTGGAAGTTTTTCGAACCAAGTCAAGCCTAGGTCATCAAGGCTAGATGGGAAGAGGATGCACATCAAAGCCTCGTTTCACCGGTATACAGCCATGACCTGGCAAAAAGTGGCTCATGTGTGAGTAGGGGTCCGTCTTTCCTTCGTATGTGGTGAATTTGGGCTGAAGGAAACCGGAAGGCAGGGGCGCGTTTTCAATTGCAGGAACGAACAATGAGGTCTGCAGTCTCGCTAACGCTTTGTCCGTTGGTTCGTAGGCAGGGCGCGGAATTGGCATTCCAACCTCGACGCTTCCATGCGTCCGAGGAGCCAACCGCCGCAAAGCAGAAACTCTGTGCGGGTCGCGCGCCCTGGCATCCTCCTTCCATCGTGCCCTTTCTTCTAGCATGGTTCGTAAGTCGGACGATCTAGGCAACTCCGTTTGCCTGGATGATGTCTGGTGCGTGCGCGAGGGCCGATAGGTGCTTCCCTCAGTGTATGACCTTTCAGTCCTCGTTCTCTCAGACCTGGAGTAACGAGTTCTGGAGGTTCTAGATTGAGTGTCGCCTGTCCTGAGGCTTTTACTCTCTGCTTGGGATGGTGTGGTACATCTACTACGATCTTCCGAGTGGCGAGGGGGCGTCTTGCCTTTGCGCCCTTCTCCTGTCGCCACTCCTTTTCCCTTTATCTGGCGCTTCATGGACTCCATATCCGCCGCCATCCGTCGTATTAGTTCGTCTTGCTCCTTCACACGGTCCTCCAGAGTTCGAGGATCAATCCTCCGCCTTTGTCTCTCAGGACTTTGTGAACGGGAGTGATGGGGGCTGTTAGTCCGCCTTCTCCCCCTCGCATCCCTCCTGGGATTCTGTCGCTGTGGCTCTAAATCCGCCATAGGAGGGATAGAAGGTAGACCTTCGCGCCTTGCACCTCCCTCTGGTGTTTGTCCGTCAATGGCGGATTGTGGCAAATCTTCGTTGCGCGCCATTGATTCTAAAGAGGAAGAGCTTGATCAAGAGGTTTCGTTCTTGTCTGTATTCCCACAGACGGCGCCAATTGTACGGGAAAGAAATCAACCTTCTCGTATAATCCAGTTGATCAAGTCTGCGCTCCTCCGTACGACGTCACTCGACTACCTGAAAATACAAACGTGAGCTAGTCGGCGGGCGTGTGCCGGAAACCTCTCCGATGCTTAAGTCAGCAAAATAGACAAATAAACAAAAAGCTCTGTGTATTCGGGAATCAAAGTTGCGTTACCTCTCCAAAGGTGATGTTCATGAGCTTTTGTAGGTTCCATGTGGCACAATCCTAGTAGGACTCTTACTCCTCCATGAAGAGTTCTCCTAGGATTCATACTCCTAACAGATAATGCTTATCTTTCAACACCACCCTCACCGTTTTAAACCAAGTGAGATGGTTTTTCTTATGGCCGAACTCCAATACGACCGAAACAAACCTGGCTATGCTAGGCCGCATATTAGACCGAACTACACTTGGTTTGGTTCTTCCTTTCACTGTTTTTACTTCGGTTCTAAAAATAATTAGCTAGGCTTGACCGAGCTAGCTGTGTTACGCCGCGACCGGACTAACTCGGAGTGTAGCAACCTGGCGACTGAGTTATCCGCCGTACTCTCCTGGACCGAAATAACTTCAAGGCTTTGGGACCAGACTAGATTCAAACTCATCCTGGACCGGAGTAATTTTAAGTCCTTTTTGGGCCGGACTAACTCTAAGGCCTTCTAGGACCGGTCTACCCACAAGGCCTTTTTACTCAGTCCTTCGTAATGTGGCTCACAACGGCCCATTACCCAGCTCGGCCTAATTTTCATATAAATTACCCTCTCAATATATATATGAATTCTGCCACTGTGGTCCCCAACCTCCCAAAAACAAAGGTTCGACTCAAAAATATAAAACAATTATCCTAATCGTAACTTGTCACATCATTTATTAAATTATTGTCTCACAATACTTATGTGTTCATTTCTCCTCTATTTCATACTTTGATTTGCAACCCCTTTGCTTCCTAAATAATGCATACCCACAATAAATTTTTTTTTTTAAAAATTTTATCCATTCAATATAAAATTGATTTTTGAAATTTGGTGGGTTTGAAAATACTAATAAGGATGGTTTTGAGCTTACGGTGAGTTTGAATTTATGAACTAAAGTGGAATTTTAGGGACTAAAGTGAAAAAAGTTTAAAGTGATAAACTTAATTTTTGAAATGCCTAAATGACTTTGACTGAAGTTGATAATTGGATAAAAGTGAAAAACAAAAAATAAATGATAATTGCCCTGTGTGTACTTTTTTAAAAAAAATAAAAGACTAATAATATTTTTTATGAAATTTCTAAAGTTAAAAATCCAAAAGGAATCAATAAAAATAAAATAAAATAAAATAAATGTCACTAAAAAAATCAACCCAAAGGAGGTTATTTTAATTTTTTTTTTCTAGGGAAAATTTCATGTTTGTAGAAGTTTAAAAAAAAATATTTACAAATAAATAGTAAATTTTATAATTATTAATAATTATAATTATATATATACATTTTTATAAATCTATAATATATTTTTGAAATTACCTCTATTAATGTGTCATTATTAAATCTTTCATTTAAAAAAAAAATGAATAACTTTTAAATTTAGTATTTAGATTTATTTTTTTCAAATATAAATATTTATTTGTCAAATACATTATCAAATTGCCCTAGAATTTTAAGGAACCATAAAAATAGGTATATGAAAATTCATGGACGTTTACTGTAATTATTCTAATCAAATATGTCAATTTTAAAATCTTAAAAAAGTTTTCATTCCAAACTATATACTGTAACTAATTTTATTTTTTATTTTTTTTCAATACAATAATGTTTTGATTCAATCAAAGAGATATGATAAGCTTGTGAAATAGAATACTATCAGTAAAATGGTCAAATATAAATAGCGATATAAAATGCATTTTATGCGAATATTACGTTATTTTGTTTATTGATTTTACTATATTGAAGCTTTGGTTTGAATTTCTAGAGTGATTTTGGAAAAAAATTTTAGAAAATTTGTTTGGTTTGTAAATTTTTCAAAACAATTTTCAAAATCACTTTCTCTCTCTTACCTATCAATCAATCATTTTTCTCTCTCCTCTCTCCTTCTCAATCACTTTTTCTCTCTCACACACATCTATTCAATTATAACAAAATATCAAATTATTACAAACTCCCAAACTCCAAAACTACTTTCAAAATACACAACCAAACAAATCAAAAAAATTTCTAAACTCTCTCCCCAAAACAATTTTCAAAAACTACTCTCCCAAAAATAAACCAAACAAGCCCATAATTTGAAATGTTTTAGTGAAGGGAAATTATGGTAGGCAGGCCAGTCCTGAGATTTTCGGGGTTCAAAATCAATAATCAACTAATAAATTTTTTGGGCCCTTCACATTTTTTTTTCATTGAATGAAAAAAATTGAAAAAAAAAATGAAGATAAAAGACAAAAAATTTGTGTCAAAATCACAAAAAATATTTAGTATTACATTACAACAATTAATAAGTGTCGCTTAATCCTCGCTCTTCTTGTATTTTTAGAAGCAAATAAATTAATCATACTTGCATAATCTATTTTTTTGTAAAATCATTTTCTACGAATAACAATGCTAATTATTTTAAATGGGTGTTTCAATTTTTAATGGATCAATTTATTTTAAGTTAGTTTGAGTCTTCCTTAATTTTTTTTTAGATTTAAAATATATCTAATATATTACAATAAATTATAATAGGATGACCATTTTTTGGGTCTATTTTCAATGGATAACAATATTAATTTTTTTGAATGGACCCTTTAATTTTTTAATGGGTCAATTTATAGTAAGTTAATTTGGGCCTTCTTTAATTTTTTTTAAACTTAAAACATACATAATATATTATACTATACCATAATAGAAGGGGCCCTTTTTTTAGGTCTATTTTGAAGGGCCTTAGGCCATGGTCTTGTTGGCCAATGCCCAGGGCCGGCACTGTAAATTTGGTCAAACCAATTTTTTAAATATGAAATTAATTCAAATGTTACAATTTAAAATGTGAAAGATTTTTCATATATTGATAAGAACTTCAAAATCAACAAATTTTTATTAATTTCTTTTTTTGGATTCAAAAACCAACAAATTATCATCTCATTGAAAACATATATTCAAGATGTCTTCTTTTTTTTAAAATCGTTTTTTTTTCCCGTTGAGTCAGTGGACTTTATAAAAGTTGTTGAAATATATTAAAATGGTCAAGCCATAAAAATATGTCTTCTTTAGGTTCGCTTCTCATGTCTAGGATCTCAATTGGAGAGAATTTAACGGGTTTATAAAATTTACTACAGGTCTTATTTTAATAATTTGAACCGTTCATTTTGTAAGATTTTTAATATATATTATTTAAGAAAAAATTTAAATCAATTCAATAATCACAACTCTTTCATTTTGTCACATTTGCCTCTAAAAAATGAATCGTCATTTTTAAAAATATATTTGTCGTTTATTTTTTAGAACAAATGCGATAAAATGAAAAAGTTATGATTATTAGATTGAACTAATTTTTTTTCATGAATAATATACATTGATGGTTGTACAAAATAAACGGTTCAGATCATCGAAACGAGATCCGTGATAAGCTTTATAAGCTCCTCAAATTCTCTCATATTAAAATCCCAACCCAATCTATTTCTTTGTAATCATAATTTATTGTATTTATTAACTAAAGGGGTATTTTTTTTTCAAGTCCCTGGTATTATAATTTTATAGCATAAAGGACACCAAATATTTTCATAATGTCTAAGGTCCATTAACAATATTTTCATAATGTCTAAGGTCCCTCAACCTTGATCTAGAGAAATTTCAGTCCAGAGAAAATTAGTCCAGAGAAATTCTGGTCTAGAGAAATTTGGTCCAGAGAAATTTCAGTCCAGAGAAAATTGATTAGAGAAATTCTGGCCCAGAGAAATTTCTCTGGATGAATTTCTCTACTTTTCTTCTCATTTTCCCGATACTGTAGTGGTGATCAAAGGTAGGCCAAGCAAGCATACAATAATAATTTAATGGTAGCAAAACTAATAACATCTTAATAACAAAACTCAGAAGCACATTTAATCAAAACTAATTAGGAAAGTTTGGATAACTTCAGTTGCGAGTGAATGGATTCATGCCTGTGTTTTATAAGATGACGACGGACACCAGAGAATTTCTCTGGATTTAAAACCAGAGAAATTTTCTGCATCACCAAAAAAAAAAAAAAAAACAGCCACAACAACCCAGAGAAATTGTTGCATCTTTAGGCATACTTTGGCAGCAGAGTGACTGTATCACCGTATTTCAACTCAGCTATTGCATCTGGTCATGCCCAGAGAAATTTTTTGGGTTGAGAGAATTTCTCTGGCTGGGAATTTTCTCTGGATTGTGGAGTCTAGAGAAATTCTCTAGGTGGGAGAATCTCTGAAAATGTTTGTCTGAGAATTTCTTTGGGTTTGGGGAGTCTAGAGAAATTTCGACAGTGGTCGGTGCAAGAAAAGGACCCCCGGAAAAATGCCATTGGCGCCGGATTTTGAGAAGCGACGCCATAGCCAAGCTTCCGTGCACCACCGAAGCACTAAGCATTGCCTAATACCTTCACAGGTAGTGCACTACCAACACACCACCAGTGAAATAGCTCCATCAACCAAAATACATCATCGGCTGGACCAATAATCGCTGACAAAAAGATCGCTCTGATTTTTGAAACAGATAATTAAAAAATAAAAAGAAGAAATAATAATATAGAATAGAGCAGACTAGAACAGACCCGATTCAACAAACACAGGACCAGGCGAGACCTCCGATGGTGGGTTTGGTGATCAGAAGATAAGATGAGAGGGAGAGGAGAGAGAGAGAGAGAGAGAGAGAGAGAGAGAGAGAGAGAGAGAAATCATGAACAGTGAAGAGAGAGAAAGAAAGAGAAAGAGACTCTCATATATGTTAAGGGACCTTAGACATCAAAAAATAATTTTGTGGATGTCTTCCATTACGAAAAGTGGGAGAGGGACCCTAGACCAATTTTCCCTTAACTAAAATACCATTTACTACATGACATTTTATAATCAAATAAAAAAAGTTATAAAATAGAAAGAAAAAAAAAAAAACAAAATCACATGAATTTAACATTTTTTAAGGGAAATTTACCTAGTAGTCTCATTCTAGAAAAGTATTTACCAGAAAGGCTTATGATTTTTTTTTTTTTTTTTTTTTTTTTTTTTTTTTTTTTTTTGTAGACTATTAAATCTCATTAATAAATACATATGTGATTCACTTACTTGTGTCTAAGAGTGGAACAAAAAAAAAAAAAAAGGGGTAAAAAAAGGTTTAAAAAAAAAGACTTATTACATTTTTTACCTCAAAACTGTCGTCAAATTATATACTTAGTCCATGAACTATCAATTGAGTTTATTAAGTCTTTAAAGTATATAAATCAAAATCTATTTAGTCCCTAAACTATCAATTGAGTCTATTAAGTTTCTAAAATATTAATTCAAATCTATTTATTCTTACAAATATTACAAAAATAAAATATATGCCCATAAGTATTATAAATTAATAAAAGACTCTACCTAATTAAGATTTTATTACAGAAAAATCTTAAAATTTTATTTTGTTTTGAAAAAGGATTTTACTTCATTTTGTGTTTAAATTAGTATTAAAATCTAATTTTTCAGTCTTACCAATTAAATTTTATGAGTATTAGATACACTAAAGAAGTAGAATTAGATAATTTAAATAATAACACTTCACTACATATAATAATAATAAAAAATAATATATTAATTAAATTATAAAAAGAATTTAGCGAAATTTTTTAAAACAATCAATTATAAATTATAAATTATAAATGAAATCTGACATATAATACTAAATAAAGACAATCACATAATCATTGTAGTAGAGAAAATTATCCTTACCCTTATAAAGAAATTCACCGTAAGAGCTAACGGCTACTTTTCAAACACAGAATAAAAATTCAAGTTTTTTTTTTTTGAAACACAATTTTAACTAAAGGGTCTTTTACTAATTTATAATAATTATGGATATATATTTTGTTTTTGTAATCTTTTTCAAGACTAAATAGGTTTGAATTAAATAGTTGAAGGACTTAATAGTTTCAATCGATAGTTTAGGTACTAAATAGATTTTGATTTATATACTTTAAGGATTTAATAGACCCAATCGATAATTTAATAGCTAAATAGACAATTTGGCAATAGTTTAAGCGTACAAAGCGTACTAAAACCAATATTTTTTAAGCGGAAATATCATATCAATGCAGTCTTCAAAAAATAATTATAAATCAATAAGAAACTTTATAAATGTTAATAGTTAAATTTGTAAACTTTTTTATGAATTTGTATTTTATTTTTTCTAACATCACTGACAAACAATAACCCTAGTTTTTACATCACACCTTGCACTTGAACAATTCCATGTCCCACTAAATATTCATTAAGGCTATGTTTTAATTATGAAATTACATGGGAATTTAGAAAGAAAAAGCAAAAAAAAAGTGAGTAAAATGTGAATGAAATATAGGTACATTAATCGATATTTTTTGTTGTCTTTTTCAAATATATAATCCAAACACAATCTAATGGTCTAAATAAATTTTGTAATCTCAAACCAAATATGTTCAAGTTTCTTGCATTGCATGCGTGATTATTCCAATTATTTTCTTCTTTATTCAGTTTCTTTTGTCAAACACTATTTATTCTAATACTTGTTAGTGTGCCACCAATCAATTCTTTAAAATAAGAGGAATTGAAAAAAAAGACCTTTTCCACAATCAGGAAAGAGGTTTTATAAATTTCATCCAATCGTGAAACTATGATAATCTCTTTCACAAATTATTAGAACTTATACTTATCAGTTCTTCAATTCCTGTATAAGTCTTTTTGCTACATCATTTGAGCCGCAGCTAGATTTTTTTTTGCTTTTTTTCCCCAAAAAACCTCTAGTTATTGAGGGGGAAAAAATGCTTCTTACTATTGCTAGTGTTTAGCTTGTCAAATCTGAGGATGCCACTTTGACATAATAAGGTACGCTATTTGGTTTTGAATTTTTAAAAATAATTTTTAAATTAAAATTTTTTTTTTATAGAAAAATTATACAGCAGTTATATTCGAATAAAAGTTAACAACATACAAAACAATAAATTAAAAAAAAAAAGAAGCAAAGTATAATTTTTTTTTTTGTATTGTAATTTTTTAATTTTTTTTAATATTTTAATCAAAATGATTTATTTTTTTAGATACACCTAATTTAAATATACTTAAAAAGTATAATATTTGTGAACAAATCTACAAAGAATTCAATAAATACAAAAAAAAAAAAAAACAAAAAAAACAAAAAACAAAATTGTACCAATTTTTAAAATACTTTTATGTAAAAATTGGTGAAAAGTCCATCCCAAATGGGGTATAAGATATTAGATCCATAGTAAAATCTTTTTTGGTGATAAGGACAAGCCAAAAAAGTTGTCGGCGTCAAAAAATTAGCTAGCAGAGTAGGTGGCGACGGCAGTTACCAGTGGCAGTTAGCGGTGGTGAGGTAGAAAACTATGTGATATTCAACAGATAGTGTGTTGAATGAGTGAAATGTGTCACATTTCAACAGATAATTAGTTTGGTGAATTTCAACAGATAGACAGATAGGTTGATTTCAATAGATAATTATCGTTTTGGATAAATTGTGTCATTTTGGCTAAGAGAGATTAGAGTTTAGGCCTAATGACTCAAAAAAATTAGAAGTAGACTTATGGCTTGCATGCCCTAATTTATTTATTTATTTACTTTTGTATTTAGTGATTTTTAAAAGTAAGTTTAAATTTTATACTTTTTAAGTGTATTTAAATTAAATAAATTTTAAAAATAAAAGACTGATTAAAATTTTTTACCTTAAAACTAAAAAAAAAAAATTGAACTAAAAATTCAAAAAATATTTTTGAAAACTCAGAATTCAAACAAAACAAATAGTGTTATCAATTTGCCGTCTTAGTAGTTACATGGCAACAAACTATGAATGGATTGGTCTTACTCACCTCCTAAGAGCATCTCTAATAGCTTGTCATTGGAGCTGTTATTACCAAATTATGGTAGCAATTCATAAAAAGCCACCTTCAATTATAAGTTTTAGCAGTTGTTATCTTTGGCAAAAGTCAAAACTTGTGTCAAGTATGGCACAAGCTTTGACAGTTGCCAAAGTCATCAACGTCAACCAACCGTTTCCTGCATCCGTCCCTCATTTTCTCATCATCCATTCCAAACACATAAGCAAAATGCACCCAAAAATCACCAACGAAATAAAAACAGAAGCAAAATTTCAATTTCATGCAAAGTTTCTAGAACAAACACAAATTGAGCAATTTCAAGCAATTTCAATTTCAAGCAAAATTTTAGCAAAATTTCAATTTTAGAAATTTCAAGTAAAAAAATTAAATTAAATTAAATTGAACAGCACAATTGTAGACACTCCATTTTTTATCGCCCTTACTACTTAGACGTCACAACTTGCACATCCAATGATGTGTGTATGCTTGTTAAGTACTCGGAGTCCTCAGCGGAATGCCACAGCTTTGAGCCTTTAAACCCTACACACCTGTTGCCTTATTTTTGGACCAAAACCAGAGTTCTTCAAGCCTGCAACCTTTTGTAGCATGCCGGCCCCTTCTATTGGCTGCCGGCCACTACTTCTGGTTGCCGGCTACCAATAGTGGTCTGCGGGCTACAAGTATGTTTTACAGATATTTTTCTGCCAGTTGTGCCAACTGTTGGCACAGATACATACACCTTCTTACACGTGTATATATTGATATTTCTAAGGGAGTTGCATGGCTTTCTATATATAGGAGGCATCCCATTCCATTTTTAAGGTTGGAATTTTTAGAGCAAAAATTCTCTCTCTCTCTCTCTCTCTATTACAATTTCTTAGCTTTTTGCAAGCTTTTGCGTATACACTCTAAACCAAACCTTACCATCTTTGAGTTGAGGTACCTTTGAGCCTAGTTTGAGCTTTTAAGGGTGTGTAAGCTTTAATTTGTTGCCTAGATTGGTTCTCCTCTTCAAGAGGTATAAAGCTTCGGTTTTCTTCTTACTTTATTTACTCTTTTTCCTACTGTTTTTCCTTTGTTTTTAGGTTGTATAAACTCTGTATTTTTGGGCTGAAACTTGTGATTTAAGACCTCAAAGGGTGGAGGGGTGGCTCACCCTTCTTTCTACTTTGCTCTTTTAGCCTTTACTCTTGTGTTTCCCATCTTTACACCATCTCTGTTTGAGCTTTTAAACACTGATTTTCAAAGTTATTTCAGTGGCTAAAATTTTGTTTTGAAGTCCAAAATTGGAGGGGTTAGCCTCCCCTCATTGTCTTTTGTTTACTAGCTTAGCATGCTCTATGTTTTAGCTTATTGTTCTAGTTATTTTTGTCTTAATTCCAGTATGTTTTAGGACTTGTTTGGGATGACCTAAATAAGTGTACTTGTCTTTTTACGAAAAGATGTGCAGAAAAGTAGAGAGGTGATGTGATGGAAAAAAGATAAAAAGATGGATTATTTTGTAGTAGCCAAACTTGGCCTTAACACTGTTTTAGGACTATTTTTCAGTGTTCATTGCATTTGAGCCTTGTATTGCATGCTTGTAGTGCAATTGTCATTGCATTTATTGAACTTGCACACTTGGTTTCATATGCCATCATGTAATGAAATTACTTGAGTTGATGGTTTATGAACCAAGCTACTTATTGGATTTGTTCATGAAAAGGAGAGGTGGGTTATGTAAACAAACCCTTGAAATACCCTGTATATGCTCTGTTTGTCCTCTGTTGCAACAAGGAGAACTGGGCAGCAGTAGCCGGCAAGCCATTCCATGGCCGGCAGGTGCCCGACAAACCACCTTTGATGGCTGGCCGGCCGTTACTGGTGGCCAGCAACCCTCATCACTGGCCGGCCGGCCGGCCACTGATGCAAATTCTAGCAACCTGTTTGTAAGGCATAGCAGAGTTATTTTAGAAGTAGGCAATAGTGTATGTGTTCTATTGCACAACAGAGGCTCTTCGGAAGCAAAACAGTGGTCTTTTCGGGTGGAAACCGAGCATGTGCATGAACATCCCACGCATCCCGAGGCAGAGTAGTTATCTTAATATTTAGATTGTTTAGCTTACTTAATTCTTTTAATTGCACTTGTGTTGTAATTATTTAATTAGTTAGTTAACTAGTTATTCAATTTCGTTGTTAGTTAACTAGTTAGTTGATTCATTTGTTGTAATAATTAGTTAAGTAGTTTAGCTAATTTCATTTGTTTTGTAATAGTTAGCTTAATTAGCTTAGCTTTAATTAGTTAGTTAGTTTATTCGGACTCTCCTTCGTAAGAGTGCAATGATGTAATAATGTGTATGTCTTTCCACCCCATGTCTTTCTCCCTTTTATTTATTAGCTTATGATGGTTAGTTTAGGGACATCATGTTTTGTTTAGCATACTTCATGTTTGCATCCACTTGTATGGCATGCACCGAGACTCAGTTCATCATTCTAACTGCATTGTTATCGCTTGTACTTCTTTGAATACGTGCTTAGAATGCATGCTATTTAATTGATTCATATGCCATATTAGTAGCCGAGCCTATTAATTGCATGTTGCATGTATTGTATTTGTCATATTGCACAGTTAGGAATCATGCATATTTCTAAACTTATATCTTTTTGACTTGCAGTACTAGGTGTGCCTTTACTCGCTTTAGCATATCGCATATTTGTGATTGTTGCCATGTCTAGCATGCTTACCATGAGGCTAAGTGCTTAAGTGCTATAACTGCTTGAATGCCTGTGGATGAAAGCTTGTTGCTTGAATTGGAATAATTTGAGTAATGTTCATATGCGATCATTCGTTTCAAGTGGTATGTATTTCGAAATAATTTTCAAAACAAACATGACTCGAAATGTTCCAATTCTTGCAAAGTTAGTCTATACTTGTGTTTGTGCGCATCACATAGTAATGCTAGCCTAATAAACCAGAACAAGAGCATATAATGTTGATAAAAATCATATCATGATTAGTAGAGGCCAATCTTTGATCAGGCGAGTGGGGGTGCTCAATTCATTCATGACCTTCCCTTCTCGTACCTAAGTTCCCGAGTTGAGCCAATCTTGGTGATGACGGACACGTGGGCTTTGGCATGAGTCATAGGTTTCCTAAATTTCCTCAAATAAAAATATTTAGATGGCGACTCTATATCTGACAAAGTAGTCTATTTTTGGCAATTTGATTCAAAATCAATTTTCTAAAAGATTTGCCGGATTTGGACTCTTTGGTGATTATCAATTTCACATTGCACTTGTGAGATTACATTCAGAACCACGGGAGTCCGAACTGTAGGGTTTATTTCGAACTTCCAAAACAGGACGCGAAAAAGTTGAGCTACACCCAGCTTGTGCCTCATCCTTAAGCCAAGCCAAGCACTCGCCAGAAAGGGCACAACTAAAACTAGGGGCAGTGGCCAGAAGTTCCCTCGTCCTCCAGGCAGTGAGGTACCTAGCCAAGTGTGAAGCACAAATCAAGAATGAAGCCGGGTATTCTATCCTCTCCTCTAAGCGGGTCTGATCACGCCCGAACTGGCATCTGAACTGGAAAGAGAAGTAGAACACGCAGTGCGTAAGGCCGATCAACTGTATACCAGGCTGCCAAGCCATGCTGTAACTCATCTTGGTCAGATTAAGCTAGGGGCAACGCCAAGCTATGTCGGTTGCACACCTACTGCACATCCAGTTGCACCACCATCCCTTGTTGGGAAAATCCACTAGCCAGTGGCGAAAGAAATAAGCTCGAGCTGAGTACTTGGGGCAAGAGTCCACTACCTTCAGCTTATCCATAAGCCATACCTGTGAAGGGATGAAAAATAAGAGAGATTAAAGAATAGAGAGATGTATATTGAGAGAAAAGTAAGAAAAGGGCTTTGAGAGAAAAATAGAGCATGAGTGCCGAGTGATGTGAGAAATACATATGAGAAAAGGTGGGAAACAATACCTGAAGAAGTAGTGGACTCCCCGCAAATCTGGTAGTCTCTCACCGATGAAACGCATCTAAGCCCATCAGGGTCTTGGCCAGCGCCAAACCAATCCAACTCTTACCTTCTTTCAGACCTCGGGCTACTTCGATCAACAAAATGCTGGATCTCCCGAAACTAGGGGCAAGAAGGAAATGTGCAAGCATACATAAGCAGAGGGCATGTTGTCAGAAACCTCGCCAGAGAAGGTCTCCTTTGTCACCGATGTCAGAAAATCGATGAATCAAGTTGGGTATGTCTAGCTCTCCATTGTAGGCCAAAGATTGAGCCTTGTGCAAAAGTGAGCCCACACATCCGTCCTAATGCTTGGGCATGGCCAAAACGAGGCTGAGGCATGATTTCCTCATCGCGTCGGGTTTCTATCAATGCCCAAAATTCTTCAAGAGTCGGGCACATTTCTTGTGTTCCAAAGAGAAATACATGCGTAATCGGGTCCCAACATCAGGCCGTGGCATGGAGGAACGGAAAGCAATGTGGAGTGTGGCTCAACGGGAAAAGTGCATTTATGCCGAAATCTCAAAAATTTACCTTTTCTGTGCTGTCTAAAGTAGCTATCCAATCCGTGAGCTTCTTGGCAAGGAATATCTCTATTTGTGGAAGAAATAGCAACTGAAATGAGGTTCTGGAGAAGAAATCACGAAGCAGAATCTTTTGTAGAAGATAAGGTTGTAGTGGAGGCCAGCTGTCAACAATCTAGAGGTTCCTCACACTTGTGGCTGGCAGGCCACTAATGGTGGCCGGCAGGCCATCTCCTCTAGCCAACAACTCCCATTTCTGGTCGGCAGCTCTCCTTCCTAGCCTGCCATCCACCTGTGTGCTGGGCAGTGTTAGCAGCATATTTTTGTCTTGATCTTTGTGTGTTTTAAAGTCTTATTTTGAGTCTTTTGGTTTTAGCAGGTGTGTTTATTTGTATTTGAGTTATTTTGCTTTGTTTATCGAGTTGTATTTTGTATTTTGGTTGTTGGTCGACTCATTACTCGATTAAGAACATCGTGCCAATACAAGTGTTTAGTATTCATTTTCAAAATTCGATTTCATGTCCATTTCATGCAAATATGGTGCTCATGATGCAAAAATAATAACACTTTTCATAAAAACTGCAAGATTTTATTCTGATCATGGTTTTTACAAAAAAGGAGTACAAGTTTCAAGAGCAAAAAAATAAAACCTATCTGAAGCTATACGTGTGCTAATGCTACCAAACAAAAAGAAACTAACCAAAAAGTACAAAAATATCAGCGCCGGTCATCTCAAGCTCGAGAGGCCCTCTTCGTCCTCTTCCTCGGAGGGGACTCAGGGGCACTATCTCCATCAGCACCGCTGTCAAAATCAAACTCTGAACCAGAGTCGGTATCATCTCTGCTCCCTGTCTCAGAGCCCGCCTCGGCGTCACCTTCACTCTTGAACCCCGAGCCAGCATCATCATCTCCACTCTCGGATGACTCAGGATGTTAACTCATTGCCTCCTTGGAGTCACTAGTTTCAGCATCATCGTCGCTCAATATGGGCTCTGAGGAACTGCTCTGACCTCGGGTGTCCCTATCCCTGCCTCAACCACGGTGCATATCTCGGCCACGTGTTAGGGCCTGTGGGGCCTACCTCTCTCTCTCTCTCTCTCTCTCTCTCTCTCTATCTCTACTGCTGGAGGAGGTGCTACCGGTGCTAGCACTGCTACCGCTGCTGGTGTCCTCGACACAGATAGAATCTGGAAAAACAGTTGTCAACATATTAGTTACAGTGTGTATCAAATACAGGCATAGTATGCAGAATAAGTGTCGTGCATAAATTAGATACAGTATGAGTACAGTGTGCCAATACAGTGTATCAGTACAGTTTGGGGAAGACTACCGATGTATCAATGGAAATATGATAGCATGATGCACAACAGAGTTAGTAATGAAATGCATGGTGAATTGAAAGAAATTACCTAGATATCATGGAGACCAAACAGCATCTCCTTCTTCTGAACCATGCCCATCAGAGAAGCGACCAGCTCAAAGAGGCTCTCTGTATACTCTATGGGTGCCTGCAAGTGTGTTTGGATGATCAATATCTGGGATAAACATATCTGAAATGGAAGTGTGGGGTGCAAATTGTAAAGTGTGGTCCGTACCTAAGACATGCCTCGAACTCCGACATACTCGTGCCTTGCCTTTGTCAGCTCAATCGAAATTTGGTAAGTGGTCCCAGTCGGCGGCCAACATGTGAGCGCAGTGGGCTGCTCCGGCCAACGGGTAGTCTGCTCAACAAAGGGAGCTTCTCTAGTATGGGCCCTGGTCGCTTGAGTCGCCTCGCCTGCCACAGAAGCCCTTGCTCCATCGCTTGCGTGAGCGCCCGTCAGAGGAGGCATAAGGTAGGTTTGAATGAATGTCGTTTAGTCGCCCTATCCTCTAAAGAAGTCAGCGTTTAGGCCTACCATGAACTGTATGACTGCGTCAACTGGTAGGCTATCCGCTGTCCTTATATACACCGGGGGCGGCATCGGAACGACTGGATTAGGCGAGCCCACAGTCTGGTGTACAAATCGCTTGCTCAAAAACGAAGCCCGGCAGACAAGGCCCTCCAGCAGAATTCGAAAGCGCGATATGTCCCAAGCTCCTACATACTGGTCTCTCACCCTGGCTGGCATCATCGCCCAGGGTTGCCACGCGATCTGCAAACAGAGAATGTACAGATTGTTAGTTGCCATCAGTTGCCAAAGTGTGAATCAAAGTAGTATTAAAGTAAAAACGACTGTGAGTTTTGAGTTGCCTCATCGGCGAGCACTGTATCGAAGTAACGGCGAAAGAAAACAAAGGTCTCACGACTTCGGCGCTAGCACCGACTGTCGTACCGTCGTGAGTAAAGGACGATAAGGGGATCTCCTCCATAGGCTCTGAAACGAGAGCCGAAAAATACGCGTAAACCCACAACTGCAAAGAAAAGGCAGCTATGTTATTAATAGTGTCAACAGGTGTAGAAAGTGCAAAGTAAAAAGCACAGAGTGTCAACAGATATAGAAAGTGCAAAGTAGAAAGCACAGGACATGAACAGATATAGAAAGTCCAAAGCAAAAAGCACAGGTGTTGAACAGATATAAAGCATAAAATGTGAAATAGAAAGTATAAGTGCAAAGAGGGAAGTGAAATGCTGTAGCTCGACTGTTTCGCACCCCCTTTCGGAAGTTCGAAATATAAGCCCTATAGTTCGGACTCCCGCGGTTCTGAATCTAATCTCACAAGTGCAATGTGAAATTGATAAATACCAAAGAGTTCAAATCCAGCAAATCTTTTGGAAAATCGATTTTGAATAAATGCCAAAATTGGACTGCTTTGCCAGATACAGAGTTGCCACCTAAATATTTTTTGTTTTGGGAAAATTTAGGAAACACATGACTCGTGCCAAAGGCCACGTGTTCGTCATCACCAAGACTGTCTTAACTCGGGAACTTAGGTACGAGAGGAGAAGGTCATGAATGTATTGAGCACCCCCGCTCGCCCGATCAAAGATCGGCTTCTACTAATCATGATATGATTTTTATTTACATTATATGCTCTTGTTCCGATTTGTTAGGCTAGCATTACTATGTGATGTGCACACACAAGTATAGACTAACTTTGCAAGAATCAGAACATTTCAAGTCATGTTTGTTTTGAAAATTGTTTCGAAATATGTACCA
Source organism: Camellia granthamiana (assembly GCA_036172215.1). Classification (NCBI taxonomy): domain Eukaryota; kingdom Viridiplantae; phylum Streptophyta; class Magnoliopsida; order Ericales; family Theaceae; genus Camellia; species Camellia granthamiana. The sequence continues at coordinate 84,101,854 of CM069910.1, forward strand.
CTTGAAAAAGTGATCACATATGAACATGCTCGAATTATTCCAATTCAAGCAATAAGCCTTCATCCACAGGTATTCAAACAGTTATAGCACTTAAGCAATTAGCCTCATAGCAAGCATGCTAGACATGGCAACATCAACATTCATGCAAGATGCTAAAGCGAATAAAGGCGCACCTAGTACTCCAAGCCAAAAGAGAGATGACACAGTTAGAATAATGCATGACCCTAACTATGCAATATGACTAATGCAACATATGCGATATGCAATTAATAGGCTCGGTTACTAAACATGGCATATGAAACAATTTGATAACATGGTCAATGCAATTAATAGGCTCGGTTACTAGTTTGGCAAATCTCTCCTCCTCTCGATTAATTAAAATTTTCAAAACCAGAGAAATTCTTTCCTCTTTATTTCATTAAAATTTTGAAAATCATGGTCAATGCAATAAACAAGTGGCACAGAGAAATACTCAGAATCAGTAGTAGCATTCTCATTTATAAAGCCAGCTCATCCAGCTCTTCGATTACAACTGACTCAAAAGCAAAAGAAAAATAGGACCTGGATAAGACCTTGGCATTCGAGTTATCACCCCCAGGAATATCAAACTCAGACTCAGAAGAACCGGAATCTGATTCTGACTCGATAGACTCTGTGGAATCAGATTCTGGCTCACTACCTGACTTAGAACTAGACAAGTAGCCCTCATTCAGTTGCCAAACAAGAGATGGGGCTTCCGATGCATCCAAAATGCTGCTAGATGGGTTCACACCCGGTTGGTCCCTGATCATGGAGATGGTCAGGTTATCCCCCAAGCTCTCTGAGTCAGCCGGAGGATCTAAAAGGAGATATGCTAGTGTTGTCCCTACTCTAAGGTCGCTACTGTCCGAGTCACTTTCCACACTCCGTTCAGCTTTAACACTTGGTTCAACCTTCTTATTGGCATCACTTTCTTGCAACTGGAGGTCGAAGAAGATTTCGAAGCGGGGACACGCTGCTTTGCAGAATTCAACCAGGGCTCGAAAAAGCCGCAAAATGGGAAGTCTTCTCCCTCCCGAACAAAGTGACCATTTAGCGTTCCCTGGATCAATCTGTAAACGAGCTCATAGTGCTTCCCGGCCTTCTTGGCTCTAGCTCTGCTTGTCATCTCTTCTATTTTCCTGACCCAATCTTCTTTGGTGGGCGTATAGCCAAGACCAAAGGCATGTGGATTATGCGGCACATCGGCCAATGTTGTGACGACTTTTCTGCCATTTCTTCACAGTCTCATTCCTAGCACATGTTGGAGTTTGTTCATGAAATACACTGATTGGGTGCTGATATACATGCCCTCCTTTGCTGCCAAGATGTTCTGTACCATTCGGGTCTTAGCCAGAGTAAACCCTGAAAGGATTACATCCTCCTCGCCATGAATGATCTCCAGTACTGGTGTAGTTACCTCTGGCGGAGGATGTATGGACGAATTCTCGAACACAATAGCCATTCCCTTCCCGTGAGGGTATTTCAGCATTTGGTGGAGAGTAGAAGAGACTGCTTTCACAAGGTGCAGCCAGGGCCTCCCTAGCAGTAAGTTGAAAGTGGCCCACACATCAAGGATATGAAACTCAATATCTTGCTGCGCTGGGCCCACCTGAACTCGGATTTGTACTGTGTCCATAACCTCTCTGCTTGTATTGTCATATGCCCAAATCACTTGGGCTGTGGGCACGAAATCTGTTGGCTTCAAACCGATGGCATAAGCTGTGCGGGAAGGACATACATTGATAGCTAAGCCAGTGTCGACCAACGCCACTGGCACCCATTTTTGTCTACACTCAACAGATATGTACAGAGGTTTGTTATGTGCTGAGCCTTTCGGCGGCAGTTCCTTGTCTGAGAAGGTTAAGGTTAGATTGGCACCACCTGGGAAAACTAATCCCACAAGCTGTTTAGGAGTGGTGTCAATGGACAGTTTGGCCTTGTCCATTACTGATAATACAGCCTGTCGATGCATGCAAGAAGCCATGTGTAGACCCCAGATTGAAATATCTGCTTGGATCTTCTTCAGTTGTTTCAACACTACCTGTTCCTCCAATTGTTTCTCTTTCTGCTTCTCAACCTCTCTATCTTTCCCCGAGGCCTCAGCTTGGTCTAAGTGTGGAGGCTCGAAATACCGCCCACTTTTCGTCATGTGGTCAATCTCTTCAGTGTACTATGTGTTATCTAGCAGGCATCCACCCCAGTCTTTATCTGTGTGGGCCAAATGTAGATCACCATCCTCCCAGCATACACCTCCGGCAACCGACAAGCAATTGTCCACCTCCGTTCTAATCATTCTCACATCAGAAGTATCCCTCGAAGAGTGTTGGGCCATTCCAGCTTTATGCTTGTCTTGAACCCTCTCTTGTTCGAACTGCTTCAACACAGCTTCCTGTTCTGTATCCGCGGTACTCGTAGCGCCCCCTTCCTGTTCTGTAGCTCGGCTTTTTCGTGCCCCCCTTCGGAAGTTCAAAATATAAGCCCTACAGTTCGGACTCTTGCGGTTCTGAATCTAATCTCACAAGTGCAATGTGAAATTAATAAACACCAAAGAGTCCAAATCTGACAAATCTTTTGGAAAATCGATTTTGAATAAATGCCAAAATTGGATTGCTTTGCCAGATACAGAGTCGTCACCTAAATATTTTTTGTTTTGGAAAAATTTAGGAAACCCATGACTCGTGCCAAAGGCCACGTGTCCGTCATCACCAAGATTGTCTCGGCTCGAGAACTTAGGTACGAGAGGAGAAGGTCATGAATGCATTGAGCACCCCCGCTCGCCTGATCAAAGATCGACTTCTACTAATCATGATATGATTTTTATTTACATTATATGCTCTTGTTCCGGTTTGTTAGGCTAGCATTACTATGTGATGTGCACACACAAGTATAGACTAACTTTGCAAGAATCGGAACATTTCAAGTCATGTTTGTTTTGAAAATTGTTTCGAAATATGTACCACTTGAAAAAGTGATCACATATGAACATGCTCGAATTATTCCAATTCAAGCAACAAGCCTTCATCCACAGGTATTCAAACAGTTATAGCACTTAAGCAATTAGCCTCATGGCAAGTATGCTAGACATGGTAACATCAACATTCATGCAAGATGCTAAAGCGAATAAAGGCTCACCTAGTACTCCAAGCCAAAAAAGACATGACAAAGTTAGAATAATGCATGACCCTAACTATGCAATATGACTAATGCAACACATGCGATATGCAATTAATAGGCTCGGTTACTAAACATGGCATATGAAACAATTTGATAACATGCGATCTAAGTACGTATTCAAAGAAGTATTTAAACTAACAATGCAAGTTAGAACGATGAACCGAGTCTCGGTGTATGTAAGACAAATGAATGGATTCAAACATGCGATATGTTAATTGAAATGTGATGCCCCTAATTTAACCATCAAAAGCGGATAAATAAAAAGGAGAAAGACGTGGGGTTGGAAGACATACATATTATTACAACATTACACTCTCACGAAGGAGAGTCCAAATAAACTAACTAGCTAAGCTAAACTACTTAACTAATTATTACAAAACTTGAATGAATAAGCTAGCTATCTAGCTAATTAATTATTACAACAAGTAAATAATTAATTATGCTAACATAATCAATTAAATAATTACAATAATGAACTAATTTAGTAAACTACTTTAAGCTAATTAAATAAGTACAATACGAAGCTAATTAGCTAACTATATTAACTAATTAATTACAAAGAAACTAATTAAACTAGTTAACTAATTAATTACAACATGAATTAATTAACTAAATAACTAATCTAATTAAATAGTTACAACACTTTAATTAGATACAACACAACTATGACTAACTAATTAATAATTAAACTAATTAACTAGTCCTGGGAACGAGGGAGGCCCAATGCATGCTTGGTTTCCACCCGAAGAACTTCCACTGTTTGCTTCTGAAAGCCTCTGTTACACAACCTTTGCATTGGTTTTCCTCTTCCAGACCAACTTTGCTCTGCTTCACAAATACTCTGCTCAATTTTCACTGGTGGCTGGCAGGCCAGAAGTGGTGGCCAGTCGGCCACTAGTAGAGGGTTGCCGTCCAACACTGATGGCCTGCAAGCCATAACAGTGGCCGGCTAGCCGGCCAGCCACTGATGATGCACCATTTCTTGCTGCAATAGAGAGCAAACAGAGCAAAGAGAGGGTATTCTCACATGTTGTTTGTACTGTGTATCCCTTCTTATCATCAAAATAAGCTCAAAAGACTGATACACTTGGTTCAAAAACCATCAATCACGCAATTTCATTACATAATGGCTAAAGAACCAAGGTGTACAAGTTAATAAATGTGCAAACAAGACCCACAACCTTCACCCTATCATTCATGATCAAGGGTAATGGAGACCTAGGAAACTTGGCACATTTCATCACTTTTCCTTGTGTTCAATTAACGTCCGATTGAACACACCGAAACACAATCAAATTCTTATCTTTGCACAATTTTAGTTTCAACTTTTTGTTACTCATTTTAATTACCCTTCCATTCTTTAACCAATTAAGTCCATTGGTGAGTTAAGTTCTCTAAAAGAGAAGGAAGTGTCAAACAAGGGGTACTTTAAGGCAAGAGAGAGGTGTCATGCCATTGATAATGAACCGCCAAAAGAGGATTAAACCATTAAGCATGGACCTCAATCTCGAGCTTAAACAATCCTAAGGTGCACACAACCCTCAAAGAAAATAAAAAAAAAAACCAAGAAATAAGGGAGGTTGTAGAGATCAAGATTGCTGAAATTAAGTGAGAAAAGCACTAAAACATGTAATCAACTCAAACAAGTGGTGTCTAAAGGCCTAAAACACCAAGCTTGTGAGGACACTTACACTAGAAGCATGCAAAACAAGACTCAAATGACTTAGACAACCCAAAATAGAGACAAAACAGTCTAAAATACAACCTAAAACATGCTGGAATTAAGCTACAAAAGGCTAGAAAAATATGCTAACACATAACGCGATCTAGGCTAGCAAACAAAACACAAGGAGGTGAGGCTAACCCCTCCAAATTTAGACTTCAAAACATGATTTTCACCTCTGAAAATACTCTGAAATTCAGTATTTAAAAGCCCAAAAAAAAAAAAAAAATGGTTTGAAAGTGGGAAACAAAGGTGGAAAGGCCTTAGAAACAAGGAAGAGAGAATAGTGGACCACCCCCTAACTTTAAATGGCCCAAAACCACCAATTTCAACCCATGAAAATAGAGTTTTTTTATAGCCCAAAAACAGCCCATATCAGTGGGAAAAGATAAGAAAAACAAGTATGCAAAGCAAGTTTAAAAGGCAAGTGTTATACTTCTTGAAGGGAAGACCAACTCTAGGCAACAATTCAAGCCAAAAACACTTTCTAGAGCTCCAAGAAGGCCTCAAGGAACCTCAGCTCAAAGCTGAACCACTTTGGTTAAGGAGGTGTAGGCAAAAGTGTGGTGTATCTAAGTTACTATGCACAAACTTGCAAGAGAAAGAAAGAAATGTAGAGAAAGAGAGATAATTTTTTCTCCAAAAATTCTAACCCTCAAAAATGGGAGAGGAGACCGCTTATATATAGGAAAACATGCACTTGGCTGAGATATATCCCTCCATACACGTGTAGGGAGATGCAGCCAATGGTGCCAACAGCTGGCATAACTGTCAACAAAATATCTAAAAAAAGGACACTGATGGCCAGCAGGCCACACCATTGGCCGGCAAGGCCCAAGGATGGCTGACAGCCCACAAAAGGAGGCCAACAACCCACCAGAGGAGGCCTGCAGGTCCCAGGGTCTTGGGTTTGAAGCACTAGAGTTTTGGTCCAAAACAAGGCATAGAATAGATAGGGTTTAAAGGCTCAAAGACAGGGCATTCCGCCGAAGACTTTGGGTACTAAAACGAGCACATGAAGTCATAATCATCAAGTAAGAGCAATGATGTCCAAGTCTTGAGGACGGTAAAAAATGGGGTGTCTACAGTTGCCCCTCTTTGACAGAACTCGGAAGTCATGAAATGATGTGAGTAAATGTCAAAGCCCAAAGATGACACATTTTGACAAGGCCGAAAGACCTGGACAAACAATTAGGACAGAAATAAATGGTTGCACCCGCAGACTGCCTACATATCCCTTTGCAAAGAATCAAACCAACGTAGTGTAGACACCCCATTTTTGACCGTCCTTAAGACTTGGACGCCACTGATTGATCATTCGATGGTGCAGGCTATGCTATGCAAAGGTTCGATTTCTTTGGCAAGGAGAGTGTCAAATCCAAACCTTACCCCCATTTTTGGACTAAAAGGTTTTAGACCTTAAAACCCTCTCTTTCAAAATATTTTTGAAACAGAGTTCCTACGATGTTCCGACGCTCGCATTTTGTTAAATGTTACGCTTTTCGGTAAACCGAGCAAGGAAAAAGTGGAAATGAATGAAAGAGAGGTGAGGTCATTGAAAAAATATTTAAAACATCTTGTTTAGAGGTTTGGAGTTGAAGAAAAGAAGAGGAGAGGGAAGAAACCAAGTTAGAGAAGAAGATGGGCATGAACCGTTAAGAGAGAGTCGAGCAGCCCTCGCTAAATTGGGCCTATCTGTTTATACACTTGGATTTCAGCTATGACGCCATCACCATTGGAAAGAAGACTTCTGGGGCTTCATTTTTCATTCAAGAATCTTCTCAAGCCGAGGCCAGATGAGGGAGATATGGTTGGTTGAAGTTGGGCATTGATCCGGTTGGACCGAAACTGAGAAGTCTTCACTAAAAGAGGGATATCTCTTAGCACACTTGGAATTTTGATGTAAGCTTCCACCATTGGAAACAAGACTTTCGGGGCTATAGTTTAGGCTCAAGAATGACCTGAAAAGGAGTCCAGATGAAGGAGTTATGCCTAGTTGAAGTCGGGGACAGGGACTAGTTTTTGCCATCGGCCTTTGTGGGAGTGTGCCGGCCACAAATGGAGCTTGCCGACCATATGCCAGCCAGAAAGGATTCTTGTCAGGCAAAAAAGTATCCAGTCAGCCACCACAAGTGGCCGGTCGGCCACAAATGTCTAGAAAGCTCAGAATTTGCAGATATTTTGCTCCAGCTGTCTTCCAAATGCTCCAGCTATCTCTATATTCAGATATTTCGACCAAGGCTCTCATTTTTGCTATATATGAAGGCAATATCTATCATTTTAGGAGGTTGGCAAGTTTGGGAGCTTCTCTCTCTAAAATCTTTCTCTCTCTCTCTCTCTCTCTCTCTCTCTCTCTCTCTCTCTCTCTAATTTTGTGAGCAAAATTTCAACCTCTCTCTCTAGAAATCTCTCTCTCTTCCTATATTGTGCTTAGAAGTGAGAATTTCCTACACTCTTGCAAAGAGATCCTGGACCAAACACCTCTACCTTGTTGCTAAGGTTCTTGGAGGTCTTATTTAAGCTCTCAAAGCTGGTTTTAGCTCAGAGTTGAGGCTGTTTTGCTGCTGTGCTTCAAGGGTAAGGATTTACCCCTTTTAAGCTTGTTTTTGTACACTAGTTTGGGCCACCTTTGCATGCTGTTTTGGCCTAGTTGTCAACTACAAAAACCTCTATTTTTAAGTGTTAAAATGGTAGTTTGAGGCCTTTTTGGAGTTAGGGGTGGTCCACCCTCCTTTGTTGCTTATTTGCTAAGTTTTGTGCCATCTTTTAAAGCCCTTCAAATAATCTTGTTTTGGCCTTTTGACCACTGAATTCCAGGGGAATTTCAGTGGTAGAAAGTTTGTTTTGAGGTCCAAAATGGGAGGAGATGGCCTCCCCTCCTTGTCTCTCTATGCCATGCCTTATTAGCACTACAAAGTAGCATCTTTTTATGGCTTATGTTAGCTTAGTTCAAGCATGTTTTAGGCTATATTTCAACATGTTTTAACTCTGTTCTTGGCTGGTTTGGCCACTTGTTGCTTGTATCTTGCACTTGTAGTGTAATCTTGCTTACTAGCTTAGCATGCCTAATGAGTTAGCCTATTATTCTAGCCTGTGTTAGCTTGACTCCAGCACATTTTAGCTACTAATTTGGCCTACTTTAGCTCTATTTTGGGCTACTTTGATCATATGGCTCATGCTTTGCATGGCTATAGTGTAGTTGCCTTTACTAGCTTTGTGTCTTAGGCCCTCTACCATGCTTTACTTGAGTTATTTGCATGCCATAGCATCATTTAGTATGTGATTTCAGAGCATATATCACTCATATTCCACTCTTTCGTTGCTTTTGAGAGTTGTGCTTTGTGTCTTGTTTGTGAGCCAACATGCGAGCATGTTTTTCTTGCCTTTTGTGCCTAAGTTTCAGCATGTTTAGGTCAATGTTTTGGCATGATTAAGCTCTATTTTGAGCTGGTTTGATCATATGAGCTTTGCTTTGTATGCTTGTAATGCAATTGTGCTAAATTGCCTAACATGTGCTATTGTTTTGGCCTCTTAATATAGATATTCTTAGCTTATTCCAAGCATGTTTTAGAACTCTATTTCGGGTGTTTTAGGAATGTTTTGGATTGTTGGTCCCTTTTGAGCTTTGTATTGCATGCTCATAGTGTTATGCTCTTCACTAGTTTAATGCCTTTGGCTCTAGAACATGTTGCGCATGAATTGCTTGCATGATTTAGTGTCTTTAGCATGCCATATCAGCACTGAAAGTCTGCAATCTCCCTTTGTTCTTCACTTTTGAATTTACTTTTGAAAGTGGTCTTGAGCCCCTTGTTGGCTTGAGCATGAAATTGAGGCATTCATGCTTAATGGTTTTAATCCTCTCTTGAGGGTTTCTACTAACCAACAGCATGAAACTTCTTTCATGCTCAAGGCACTTGTGGCTTAGGCCATCTTTCCAAATAGAGGACTTTCACATTGGACTTAACCGATTAAAGGACTAATTGGTAAGCTAAAATGTGTAAACAAGAATTGAACCAAGTAAAACTCGTGCAAGATAAGCATTTGTATTGCATTGCATGTGTTTGGATCGGACGTTAATCTAAACACAAGAAATGTGAGACGTTGTAGACGCGCCCGCGTGGGGCCTCGATGCTACAGTTCGGACTCTCGTTTGTGTCACGGTTCTTAATCTGAACCAAAGAGTCCAACTCTGGCAAATCGTTTTTGAGAAAAACAGATTTTTTTGAAAAGTAGTGCCAAACATGGACTGCTTTGCCAGATACAGAGTCGCCACCTAAATATTTTAAAATGGGAAATTTAGGAAACCCTAACTCGGTGCCGAAGGCCACATGTCCGTCATCACCAAAGTGGTCTTGGCTCGGGAGCTTGGGTACGATCGGGGAAGGTCAGCTATGAGCACCCCCTTTCGCCCGGTCCGAAGACCGGCCTCTACTAACCGTGATATCCGTTTTTGAGAATGTTATGTGTTCTTATTCCAATTATTAGCCTAGAATTACTATGTTACGCGCACAACAAACAAGTATAGACTAGATTGCCTAATTTGGAAATAAACATTGCATATCCGTTTGTTTGGAAAACGCTTCGGAATTTGCTACTCACACGTAGGCTAAAATACGGATTTCAACGAGTTTTCCCAACTCAAGCAATCCAACCTCCACCCACAGGCATTCAAATAGTTTATCTCACATAAGCACTTAGCCACATGGTAAGCATACTATCATGACAACACTCACACGCATGTGGTATGCTAAAGCATGAAAATACTTACATCGTACTCCACGCCAAAAAAAACAATAAACTGGTTAGCGAACATGCATGGCCTAGTTCATGTTAGAATGACTAATGCATCACAAGCAAGGATGCAATTTAGAGTAGGCTCGGCTAACCCTAAACATGGCATGTGAGATGCAATCAAATAACACGTATTCAATTTGGATTTGAAAATACAATGCAGTTTATATGGTGTACCGAGCCCGGTGCATGTAAACAAATGCATGGATGCACGCATGCATAGCATAAGGTATGCTAAAATAAACGTGCCCTAATCTACCATCAAAGCAGGTAAATAAAAGGGAGAAAGAAGTGGGGGTTGGAAGACATACACACCACTCACCCACACTTATTACAGACTTGCCCTCGCTCGGAGGGACCAAAAGAATATACAAATTAATTAACTATGCAAGCTAATTAAATATTACAAACCCATTAAATTAATCAAATAAATTAATTAATCTAATTAAAGCAGTAAACCGCCTCGAGATGAGGGCCGGATGCAACGCATGCTCAGGACTTGCTCGGAATTGCACTGACATGCTTAGATTGCCTCTGTTTTCCCTGCTCTACTCCTCTGAAAACTGCCAAAGTCTCAGGGATGCCTTTCTGAACACTGGGGATCATCACCGGCCGAATAGAACTTCCATCGGCAGTGGATTGAGCTCATCGGCACTGAATTCATCCACCGGCCATTTATTGACTGCCGGTCGGCACTAAGTACTGCCGGTCGGCACTGAATGTCTGCAGAACCTGCAACTCACAGCAGCAGAGGGCAAAAACTTGCATGGCAATGTAATTCCAGCAATTTATGCATCAAACACATTCCTTATCATGTTAATGACTCAAAGGAGGATGTGCCTCGGTTCTCGGGCCACCAATCACGCATTTCCATGCATGATGGCCCAAAGAACCAAATATGCACTTTCAATTTCAAATGCATGCAAACCATATAAACAAACAAGGGTGCCGGACCTCTATCATGTTTATCTCAAGAGGCCTAGCATGCATGTCAATGCAATGAAATCCTAAGCATGTTGGCTAGCATGCAATATGGACAATGCAACGCGCTTATGTAAGCATACAAGCAAACATGTGAGGCAAGCATGCAAACCAAATAAAAGTTGGACTTAAACATGATCTAGGCAACTCTAACTAGGCCTAAAATCAGTAGCCAAAATGCTAAGTATGAGAGCTTAACACACATGCACATGCACACATGTTAAGGCACACAACTTAGGCATTAAACAAACCACTCTCAAGCACACTTGAAAGGAGATAACATGGACAATTAGCATGCAACATGAGCTCTAAAATCATGTCAAAGTGTGGTGCTAAACCAACTCAAAATAGACCAAACAACGCATGCAAATGATCCAAGACTTAAGGCAAGTCAAAGAGGCATTGAACTATACTTATGCAAGACAATTATGGCACGCATTAAACAACTAAAACAGGTTTTTAGCATGTTAAAACAAAGCCAAAAGGCTACTTAGATGGCATCTAAGAGGCTTGCAACCAACGGCATGCACAATGACCAAAACATGGAGCATTCAATACATGCTTTTAAAGCATTAAAGAGGCAACTAAGGCAAGCATACAAGCACACCAAATGGACTGAAATGACATGTTAGATGGTTCCAAACCATCAAAATGAGGTAAGCAACACATGCTACACATGCATGCTCGAAGGCTAGCAAGCCTAAAATGCAAAGGGGCTATATAATGCATGCCAAGATCAACCCAAATGATTATGGACAGAGCTAAAACATGTCAAAATAAGCACAAAACATTCATAAGTCTAAGCCTAAAGCATGCTCAAATTAGGGCTAACAACCTAAGGCATGTTAAGGCAATACAAGGCATTACATGGCAACTATGCTAAGCATGCATAAGGGACCAAAACCAACTCATAGCAATGTTAAATCATGATATCCTAAGCATGAATAATAGTCCATATATGCTCAACACACACTCAAGCACCATGCTCTCTCAAGAGGCAAAACTTGCCCTTTTTAAGGACATCAAGGAGAAGGGGGTGACCCCCTCCTTCTTAGGACTTCAAGGCATCATCTTCACCACTGAAATCCCTCAAGATTTCAGTGGTGAAGAAACCCAAACACCAAAATCCCGGATCTCAACAAAATAGCACAAAATGAGGCCTTTTCAAGGCCTAAGGGTGGTCAAACCTCCCCAAAGCACAAAACACTCTTAATAGACAATAAAGAGGACTAAAAAACAGAAATTTTATGTGTTAATCACTAAGCACAAAAACAGTTCTAAGCTATGCAAAAATGGAGTGCAAAAATGGGGTAAAAAGGGGTAGTTTCTTACCCTTGAAGACCACCTTCACAAGAGTTGATGTTGTTGCTTCCTTGAGCTCAAATCCAACCAAAAACTCCAAAATCCAACCCTTAGAACCTCAGTTGCCAAGGAAGGTGAAACACTAGGTGTTGATGAGCAATAGTAAGTCACAAACACCTAGTGTACAAGTAAGAGGAAAGAAGAGAAATAGGATAGATACAAAACTTCTAACCTAGAACCAGAGCTTCTTCTCTGTCTTTTCTCTCTAAAATGTCTAACTCTCCAACCCTTGAGCCAAGAGAAGGAAGGGTCCTCTTATAGGCAACAAAGCTTACAAGTTAAGCTACCAAGAGGCTCATCCCTCCATACATGTGTATGGAGGGGAAGCAAGTGCTATACAACTGCTTTAAAATATCTCAAAAAGCATCTGAACAGTAGTCGGCAAGGCAAAATTGTCATTTTGACAAAATTGACTGCCGGCCGGCACAATATAGTGCCGATGGCAACAACAACCAGCCAGTGGCCTCTAGCCACTGCCGGTGGTGTGTGGGGATGCCTCAAAAGGCACTCCCTGCCCCTCCAAGGCAGAACACAAGTGTTTGGTGCAAAACCAGACACAAAACGGTCGAGTTCGAAGATCCTGAGGCAAGGCGTGTAGCCGAGGACTCCGGGAACTCCAAACGAACACAAACATGGATAATCACCGAGTGTTCAAACGGTGACGTCCAAGTCTTGAGGACGGTCAAAAATGGGGTGTCTACAGACGTTTCATACTCATAGTGATGAAACGTGTCACATTTCTTGGTCGCCAACACCCTTGATCATGCATGATAAGGTGGAGGCTCTTTGTGTATTGTTTGTGCATTCACTAAGCTTGTACCAGCTTGGTTTTTGGGCCATCATGCATTGAAAATGCTTGGTTGGTGGCTTGAGGGCCAAGTGCCACACTCCTTTGAGCTTGAGACATGCTGAGGAGAGTGGCAGTGCATACATTTTCTTGCCAAATACATTGTCTTGGCTCTGTTGCAGCAAAGGCAGAATTCTAGAAAGAGAGGTGGCCGGCAGGCCACTTGCAGCAGCCTATCGACCACTTGCACTGGCCGGCCGGCTAGTTGAGGTAGCCTACTGACCAGTTGGCCACCTGCAGGGAAAATTGTCCAAAGTGTTCCTGTGTTGGGGCAGATGCAATCTAGAAGTTCATATGATGTTCTGAGATCACTGCGAGTGCAAACAGAGGCAACTCATGGCAAGGCAATGCATTTTCGGGCAAAGCAAACCGAGCATTCATGTCTCCCTTTCCCTCGAGGCCATTTTACTGCTTTATTTAGCTAGTTGATTTACCGGTTTTTGTAATTAATTAGTTAATGTGTTTAGCTAATTTAATTCATCTTTGTAATATTCTAATTAGCTTAGCATAGCTAGTTTCAATTTGTGTTGTAATAATTAATTAGCTAAGTTAGTAAATTAGTTGGTTTGTAATAATTAGCTTAGCTTAGTGTAGCTTAACTCATTATTCGGACCCTTCTTCGAGAGGGCGCATTGTTGTAATAAGCGTGCGTGTATACGTTCATGTCTTCCAACCCCACTTCTTTCTCCCTTTTATTTAACCGTTTTCAATGGTTAGTTTAGGGCATTTTTCGATTAGCATACCTTATGCTTTGCATGTTTGCATCATTCATTTGTCTTGCATGCACTGGGCTCGGCGTATCATTCAAAATGCATCGTATTTCAATACCTCTTTGGATACATGTATCAATCGTTGCATTCATATGCCATCTTAGATTGCCGAGCCTACTTAGTTGCATTAGGCATCTTGACATAGTTAGGATCGTGCATTTTTTCTAACTAGCTTTTGTTTTGGCTCGGAGTACATTGTAAGTGTTATGCTTTAGCATACTTGCATGAGTATGAGTGTTGCCATGATAGCATGCTTGCCATGAGGCTATTTGCTTAAGTGATTAACTGCTTGAATGCTAGTGGGTGAAGGCTTGATTGCCTGAATTGGGACAATTCGATCATTGTGAGTTTTAAGCCCACTTTACGAAGTGGCAAAATCATGTTTCTAAGCCCACTTGAGGGTGGCAAATCCGCGCTTTAGCCTACTTGCGAGTAGCATTTTCAAACCATTTTCCAAAAACAAACATGAGTTGCTTTGTTCCAATTCTCGTGATTGAGTCTATACTTGTATGATGTGCGCATCACATAGTAAAGATAGCTAATAACCGGCATAAGAACACATGGTTTATAAAACAACATATCATGCTTAGTAGAGGTCGATCCTTTCATCGGGTGAGCGGGGGTGCTCATTGAATGACATTCCCCTCTCGTACCCAAGTTCCCGAGCCGAGGCAACTTTGGTGATGACGGACACGTGGCCTTTGACACGAGTCAGGGTTTCCTAAATTTACCAAAATAAAAAATTTAGGTGGCGACTTTGTAATCTGGCAAAGTAGTCCAGTTTTGGCGTTATTTGATTCAAAATCTGATTTTCCAAAATGATTTGCCGGATTGGACTCTTTGGTGTTTATCAGTCTCACATTGCACTTTGTGAGATTAGATTCAGAACCGTGACAAGAGTCCGAACTGTAGTGAGACCAATTTGCGCCTCTCTGAAAGGGGGAGCGCGCAAAGAAGGTCGAGTCTACGTAGGCCTAGGGCGATGCAAATGATATGCATGCAAAGCAGTTTGAAAGTTGGACTAACACGCCTCGCATAGCCGGCCATTTTGAAAACTCATGATTATGCACGATGATGCAATAAGCAATAAGAGATGCGATACACAACGAAATCAACATGCTAAACAAATGTATGAGTAAAAAAACACAAACAATCACGCCAAAGTGTGAGAAGGGAGAACAAAACCACTCAGGGTCTTGTTTCACACACCCTGAAAAACAGAACAACGAAAATCGATCGGGGTTGCATTTCACGCATCCCGAGAAACTAAACAACAAAAATGGCTCGAGGTCACATTTCACGCATCCCGAGGTAAGAGAAAAACCGCTGGGCCTGCGTTTCACGCATCTTGAGATAAAAGAAAATCGCTCAGGGTGGCGTTTTACGCATCCCAAGATAAGAGAAAAACCGTTCGGGCATCAACTTTGGCGTGAACTTTGCCTCAAGGTCAGCTTCCATGTCCTCTGCCGCCTCGCTAGCCTCTGCAACTGCTAGCTTCTCTACCTTTACTATAGGTGGAAACACAGGTGGAACCTCGTGAGGAGCTCCATCGTGAGGCATATCGTCCACCATCTAGAAAATGGGTGAAAGTAAGTGAAATGTGAAGAAAAATGGAGAAAAAAAGGAAAACGTGAAAAAAGTCAACCCTAAAAGAGAGAAAATGGGAAAAAAAGTCAAAACCCAGGAAAGTTCACGAAACCCGAGAGAAACTCGAGAGGAACAAGCCTAAAGTGGTGAAAATCTAAGAAAAAACGACCAAATCAAAATCTGATCGGTTCAAAATGTAGAGAATCAAGAGTGTTTTACGAAAAAAGTTTGCGTGAGGCATTGGAAAGCGCGTGTAAAGCACAAATCTAGAGAGAAGAAGCACCTAGAGAAAGAAAGAGAGCTATTTCAGATGTTTGGGTGTGAGGAAATGAAATGTCTTGATATATATTTAAAGACCCATGAGCAAAAAGTCCAAACTGCTACGAACTGCCACGGGTGGCCGGCAGGCTACATTTGTGGCCGGCAAGGTTTTCTGGTGGCTGACAGGTGGCCGACAGGTGGCCGGTGGCTCTCAGTTGGGTCCTGGTGCTGTTCTGTGCTTTTGCTTCCCGAGTAGTATATGGAAGGTTCTATTTTGGGAGCTTGCAACTGCGTTCCAGTGTGTGAACATGTCCCACTTGCCACTGTGAATGAGGTGTATCCTTTTTGAGCATGCTGTAATGCCTTCGAGAGGTAAATCGGAGGTTGCCACCGAGTATCTTTTTTATTTGTTTTGTCAAATTACATCTTTGTTCTTTTTTGTTGCATAGAACATGCATTTTCATATACACTTATATCACACCCGTGCCTTGCATCGCTCATGATTCATACATAGAATGTGTACTCGTATATGCTTTTTGGTCTTGCATAGAATATGCTTTTAGTAGCCGTATCTGTTGGTTTTCTATCATTGTGGTAATTTGTAATCTTGTTCACTTTGTGCATCTATCACACACGTTCACTTTTGGCATCTATCACACACGTTCACTTTGTGCATCTCTCACACTTGTTCATTTTGTGCATCTATCGCGCACATTAAGTCCTCTATGTTTTATCTTGAGACGCGTGAAGCATAAGCCCGAGCGGTTTCTCTTGTTTCTCAAGACGCGTGAAGCACGACCCTGGGTTGGTTTTATCTTGGGACGCGTGAAGCACGAGCCCGAGCGGTTTCTCTTATATCTCAGGATGCGTGAAGCACGATCCTGGGCAGGTTTTATCTCAGGACGCGTGAAGCGCAATCCTAGGCGGGTTTTATCTTGAGATGCATGAAGCGCGACCCTGAGCAATTTTTCTTATATCTAAGGACGCGTGGAGTGCGACCCTGGGTGAGTTTTATCTCGGGACACGTGAAACGCGAGCCCAAGCGGTTTCTCTTGTATCTCAAGACGTGTGAAGCGCGGCCCTGGGTGTGTTTTATCTCGGGACGCGTGAAGTGCGAGCCCGAGCGATTTTTCTTCTATCTCAGGATGCGTGAAGCGTGGCCCTAGGTGTGTTTTATCTTGGGACGCGTGAAATGTTAGCCCAAGCAGTTTTTCTTCTATATCAGGATGCGTAAAGCGCAGCCCTAGGCGGCTTTTATCTCGGGACAGGTGAAACGCGAGCCCGAGCGATTTTGTCTCTATCCCAGGACGTGTGAAACGCGATGTGGACCGCCCCGAGAACTCCCGGGCTCTGTGCTGCGAGGGTGTGAATCCGTTTTGTTCTGAGCTACTATAGTTCAGACTCATGTCACGGTTCTGAATCTAATCTCGCAAAGTGCAATGCAAGACTGATAAATCACCAAAGAGTCCAAATCTGGCAAATCGTTTTGGAAAATTGATTTTAATAAAGAAGTGTCAAACATGGACTGCTTTGCCAGATACAGAGTCACCACCTAAATATTTTATTTTGGGGGAATTTAGGAAACCCTGACTTGTGCCTAAGGCCACGTGTCCGTCATCACCAAAGTTGCCTCGGCTCGGGAACTTGGGTACGAGAGGGGAAGGTCATGCAATGAGCACCCCCGCTCGTCCGATCAAAGATCGGCCTTTACTAACATGATATTTTGTTTTTGAAAACACATGTGTTCTTATTCCAATTATTAACCTAGAATTACTATGTGATGCGCGCATCATACAAGTATAGACTAGATCCCCTAAGTTGGAACAAAACATTGCATGTTCGTTTGTTTGAAAACGGTTTGCTACTCGCAAGTAGGCTAAAAATGCGGATTTCAATGAATTGTTCCAATTCAAGCAACCCAAGCTTCACCCACAGGCATTCAGGCAGTTAATCAAATAAGCAATTAGCCTCATGGCAAGCATGCTAACATGGCAACACTAACACACATGCAGTATGCTAAAGCGTAAACACTCACAGTGTACTCCGAGCCAAAACAGAGAACTAGTTAGAAATCATGCATGGTCCTAGTTCATGTTAAGATGGCTAATGCAACACATGCAAAAATGCAACTAAGATAGGCTCGGCTATTCTAGAATGGCAGATGATTGCGACAGTTCGATACATGTATTCAACTTGGAATTGAAATACAATGCAGTTAGTATGATGCGCCGAGCCCGGTGCATGCAAGATAGATGAATGATGCACGCATGCAAAGCATAAGTATGCTAATTGAAACATCCCTAAAACTAACCATCGTAAGCGGTTAAGTAAAAGGGAGAAAGAAATGAGGGTTGGAAGACATGCATCACACACACGCACGCTTATTACAACAGTTGGCCCTCTCGATGGAGGGTCCGAATAAAGGGCTAACTAGCTAATCTAAGCTAATTAAACTAATTATTACATCACAAAACTAATTAACTAACAAGCTAGTTAATTAAGCTATTACAACACAAATTGAATAGTTAAACGCATTAACTAATTAGGTACAAAACCAAAGCATAAACTAGCTAAGCAAATTAGCTAAGTAAAGCAGTAAAGTAATGCCCTCAGAGGGAGAAGAATGCACGCATGCTCGATCGCCTCGTTTGGAAATCCGCCGCGATGCCCCAACTTGCCTCTGTTTGCAATTGTTCTCAAAACCTTGCACCAAGCTCCAGAAAGCTTCCAACTCACCTTGGGGACCTGTGGGAGGGCTGCCGACCACCTAGGGATGCTTCTAGCCACTGGCCGACCACTTTCTATTGCTGCAAACCAGAAAAAGTGGTCGGCCAGCTAGTTTATCTGGTCGGCCGACCAGTTTTGCTGCATTTCTCCAATTTGCTGCAACAGAGAGCAAGAAAGGGCATGGCAATATATTTGCAAGGTATGTGTGCACAACCAGCCTCCCTATCATTTCATAAGCACAAGGGAGTGCGGTTCTCAACCCTCAGGCCACCAATCGTGTATCTCGATGCATAATGGCCGAGAAGCTAAATTGCACAATTCAATGTAAAATGAATGCACACATAAACACAAAAAGCCTAGAACTCTATCATATGTGATCAAGAGTGTTGGCGACCGAGAATTGAGGCACGTTTTATCACTTCAAGTATGAAACGTCCCTCATTCCTCATGTTTGGACTAACGCCTAATCTAAACAAATGCAATGTAAAGAACACGGAAATGCAATGCAATTTAAGCATGCAAACATGCAATGCATCTCAAGCATACAAACATGTAATGCAACTTAAGCATGCAAACATGCAATGCAAGGCATGCAAAACACAATGCAACTACGTGGCATACACAATGCAAAAGATAACATGGCATACACAATGCAAAAAACAACATGAGCATGCAACAACATGATGCAATGTAACAACAATCACATAACATGCTCGATGGACTTAAACCAAAATCGACAGACCTCAGTCATGCCTAAATCAGTGGCCATAACACCAAAACAAAGGCATGAAATGCAAAACAAAGCATGCACATGCATTGGCCCATCAACTAGGCCTAAGAGCACAACTCTGAAGAGTGCTCAAGAAGTGATAAACATGGAAGTGTAACAATACTAAAGGCTCTAAAATATGGTAAGAAATGATGTCAAATCATTCAAACAACACAAGTATGGCATGCTAGGATCCTTAAAGCATAAGGCTAGTAAAGAGGATTACAAAGGGGCATGCAATACATGGCATAAATGCATGAACCAATCATGGACAGAGCTCAAATAGGCCTAAACAAAGACCAAAACATGCTGAGATGGGGGCCCAAAGGTCTAGGCAAGATGGCATACATGCTAGGCCCAAACAAGGCAACAATGCACAACTCCTAAACCACAATTAAAGACTGATATGCATGAGAATATGACAATGCTACATGCTCTGAAATCAAGTATTAAATGATGTCAAATCATCCAAATAGCTCAAAGATAACATGCATGAGGCATCAAAACACAAGGTTAGCAAGGCCAATTGCACTACAGTTAGGGATGTACATAATACCGTCGAAACCGCCGAAACCGCCAAAACCGCACCGAGCCGCACCGCCAAGGCAAATTCGTTATTATTTGCCAATCGAACCGCCGATTTTTGGTAAGAAAAATGACAAATTCTAGTGACACTTTTATCAATCCGTCGGTTTCTATTTTTCTTCCAAACCGCACCGACCCGCACCGCTATTAAATCATGTTTTATAAGATTCTAAAAATTCTTTTTTACTTAAGTTTGCTTGTTGTTCTATACCTTAGAATATAGTATTACATTACTGCTCAAGGGAAATTTAAGATGTCAGTAATCCAAAATAAAGTTGGATTCCAATTCACTTTTCAATCTTTTTTTTTTGGCCATGTTGCAAACTTGCATCAGCTCACTTTTCAATCTAAATACTTTTCAACAGTAAACATTTTCAATATATTGTAAACCCTGAATGATATTAATTTTATGTATTGTGTTTGATCATTGTAGCTTCCACAGATGCTTGTAATGAACTGATGGCATAGTCGTTGATATTATCATGTTGTTGCTACACTTGTTGCATCAGAAGAAAGCTTCGCAAGATGCTTAATATCACGGTATCTCTTGTCTTTTTTTTACTCTTTGATTTAAGTTTTGTAATTTGAATTATATTTTTTATAAACCGCCAATCCACCCGAACCACCAAGGCAAATCCGTCATTATTTGCCAACCGAACCGCCGGTTTTTGATAAGGAAAATGGCAAATTCTAGTGACACTTTTATCAATCTGCCACCCGCCATACGGTTTCTATTTTTCTCTCAAACCGCACCGACCCGCACCGCGCACACCCCTAACTACAGCTATGCAATTCATGAGGCATATGGTCAAGGAAACCCAAAATAGTCCTAGAACATGTCAAAATGATACTAAAACATGTATGGAAGGAACCCAAAACAAGCTAACATGAAGGGCATAAGGCATGTAATATGCAAGGCAAATAAGGTGGATTACACTACACTTACCAAGACCAAGCATGAGATGACTTAACCAACAAAATTCAGAGTTATATCATGGCAAAATAACCCCAAAAACACATTGAAATGATAGCTCGTAAGCTTAGGCATGAAGGCATACACAATGGTTCACGTTTAAGGCATAAAGGGCAAACCCTCTAACGCATTGAATAAGTGAAAGATACAAGTGTGTGACCACACTACATGGACTGAAATCACATATGAAATGATGTCAAATCACTCAAATAGACCAAGCAATGCATGCTAGTGGACTTGATACACAAAGCTAACAAGCTAGAATGCACTATAGCTATACAAAGCATGGCATGCATGACCAAAACAACACAAATCAGAGCTTAAGCATGCTAAAACATGGACAAAAGCTTCTTAGAGTTAAGCCAAAAGCATACTAGAATGATAGTCTAAAGCATGGTACACATTAGGCTAATTCATGGAAATGCACTACAAGTGCATGGAGCATGCAAGGGGCCGTCAAACCAACCCAAAACAGATCTAAGGCATGTTAAAACAACACCAAAAACCTACTGAGATGGCCTCAAAACAAGCTAGATAGACATGCTACTTCATGAAGCATACAAGACTAGTTTGTGAGAAATACACTACAAGTGTATAAGGCATGCAAGAGGTGACAAAACCAAACCAAAACAGTGGTATACCATGCCAAAATAACCCCAAATACATGCTAAGATATGGCCAACATAAGCTTAACAAACATGCTCAAACATGAGGCACATGAAGCAAGTATTCAAAACACAAGGATAGGGGATGACCCTCTCCTATTTGGGACCCCAAAACCACATCTCCACCACTGAAAATCCTCTGGATTTCAGTGGTGCGAAAGGTCATGCAAAGGCTAGAACAAGAGCCAAAAGGGATGGCTCAAAACAAGGCCTAACAAGGCTTAAGAGGGGGTAGACCACCCTCAACAAAAAAGTGACCTTAAACAAACATTTTAAGCATGCAAAAATAGAACTTTTGTTAGTTAAGAGTTAAGCTTAAATCAGCATGCAAATAGGGCTAAAAGCTTAAGCAAAAGCAAGGTTCAAGAAGGTAGAAACTCACCCTTGATGAACACCTTCAAGGCAGCAACTCCAGTACTCTTTTTGAACCAAAATAGTCCAAAAACTTCAAAAACAACTTCAAGGGACCTCGGCTCCAAGAGTATGGTGTTTGAGTGTGTGTTTGTGTGTTAAAGTATGATAAAACTACACTTTTAGGCACAAAACAAGAGCAAACAAGGAAATATAGAGACAAGTGTGTATCTATCACTCCAACCACAAAATTCTGAACCTAGAGTAGGGAGGAGGAGGTTCTCTCTTATAGAGAACAAACAACAAGCTTGTTGGACAAGCTTTTGGCCTAAAGCCATCCCTCCGTACACGTGTATGGAGGATGGCTTCTGTGCTTTCCAGCTGGCACAACTATACTGAAAATATCTCGAAAAAGGTGATGAAAAGCAGCCGACCACTTGAAGTGGTCGGCCAGCTACTTGAAGTGGTCGGCCGACCACCACAAGTGGTCTCCCAAGAAGAAAACTGGTCGACCATGGTGGGAGAGGGTCTACAACATGAAAACAATGCAGTGGTGTGGTGGTCGACCAGAAAAGGTGGTCCAAAGACCAAGAAAACCAGTTGGCCGACCAGAAAACTGGCTGGCAGGGAGGAAAGTGGTCTTCAAGGGAAAGAACTGGTCTCCCACCCTTGTACCACCTTCTAAACAAGGAAAACAAGGTTTGTGCAAAAAAAAAATGAAAAAGGATGCAAGGCGAAAGTTCAGGAGGCAAGGCGCGTGGCCGGAAGCCTCGAAAACTAGTCTACGAGCACCAAAAGTGGTCTCCCGAACCACAGTGTCCCTCTAGGCAGAGGCAACAAGGTGTGGTTCAAAAATCACGCCAAACGGAGAACATTAAGCGATCCCAAGACAAGGCGCGCGACTGAAGACTCCGGAAACTAGAAACTAGTCTCCAAGAGCGAAAAGTGGTCTACGACCTCAAAAAGTGGTCTACGACCATGAAAAGGTGGTCCACAAGACCTCTCCCTTCCTCCAGGGAAGAGAAACAAGGTTCGGTCCACAAATCGAGCCAAAGCACAAAGAGTTCAGAGGCCCAGAGGCAAGGCTCTCAGCCAAAACTCCGAAACCTCAAAACGAGCACGACATGCACTATCACTGAGCGCTCAATCGATGACGTCTGAATTTTAAGGTTGGTCAAAAATGGGGTGTCTACACGCGACCTTGAGCAGTTTCTTCTCGGGACGCGTGAAACACGACCCCAACGATTTTCATTTCTCAATTTCTCAGGACGCGTGAAATGCGACCCTAAGCGGTGTTTTCTTTCCTTGTCCTGCGTTTTGGCATGGTTAGAGTCGGCTTTAGATCTTTTTTCATGGAACCTGTGTTGGTTTTAAGCTTGAAACTGCTCATTCATATGTTGTTATTACTTATTGCATCATCTGTTATTACTTATTGCATCACCTTGCATGATCATGCATTTTCAAAATAGCCAGCTTCGCGAAGCGTGTGAGTCTAGCTTTCAAAGTTTTCTTTGTGCATATCATTTGCATCTTGTCCCAAAACTACGCTTGTTTGATTCCTTGCAAATGGATACATGAGCAACCTGCGGGCGCAACCATTTATTTTTGTCTTGATTGTTTACCCATGTCTTACGGCCTTGTCAAAATGGGTCGTCTTCGGGCTTTGACATTCACTCACGTCATTTCATGACTCCAAGTTCTGTCAAAGAAGGGTAACTGTAGACACCCCATTTTTGACCTCCCTTACGAGTTAGATGTCACCACTTACATACCTAATGATGTGTGTATGCTTATTAAGTGCTCGGAATCCTCAGCGGAATGCCACAGCTTTGAGCCTTCAAACCCAACACACATGTTGCCTTATTTTTTGACCAAAACCAGAGTTTTTTAAGCCTACAACCTCTTGTAGCCTGCTGGCCCCTTCTATTGGCTACTGGCCATTGCTTCTAGTTGTCGGCCACTGATGTGGCTTGTTGGCCACAAGTGTGTTTTGCAGATATTTTTCTGCCAGCTGTGCCAGCTATTGGCACATATACATGCACCTTCTTACATGTGTATGTATTGATATTTTTGAAGGAGTTGCATGATTTTCTATATATAGGAGGCCTCCCCTTCCATTTTTAAGGTTGGAATTTTTAGAGTAAAAATTCTCTCTCTCTCTCTCTCTCTCTCTCTCTCTTATAATTTCTTAGCTTTTTGCAAGCTTTTGCCTATACACTCTAAACCAAACCTTACCATCTTTGAGTTGAGGTACCTTTGAGCCTAGTTTGAGCTTTTGAGGGTGTGTAATCCTTGATTTGTTGCCTAGAATTGGTTTTCCT
This sequence comes from Camellia granthamiana, assembly GCA_036172215.1. Classification (NCBI taxonomy): domain Eukaryota; kingdom Viridiplantae; phylum Streptophyta; class Magnoliopsida; order Ericales; family Theaceae; genus Camellia; species Camellia granthamiana. The sequence goes on from CM069910.1 coordinate 84,125,762, forward strand.
CTTCAAGAGGTATAAATCTTTACTTTTCTTCTTGCTTTATTTACGTTTTTTCCTACTATTTTTCCTTTGTTTTTGGGCTGTATAAACTCTGTATTTTTGGGTTGAAACTTGTGGTTTAAGGCCTCAAAGGGGGGAGGGGTGGTTCACTCTTCTTTCTACTTTGCTCTTCTAGTCTTTACCCTTGTGTTTCCCATCTTTACACCATCTCTGTTTGAGCTTCTAAACACTGATTTTCAGAGTTATTTCAGTGGCTAAAATGTTGTTTTGAAGTCCAAAATTGAAGGGGTTAGCCTCCCTTCCTTATGTCTTGCTTACTAGCCTAGCATGCTCTATGTTTTAGCTTATTATTCCAGCTATTTTTGTCTTAATTTCAGTATGTTTTAGGACTTATTTAGTACTATTTTAGAACTATTTTTAAGTGTTCATTGCATTTGAGCCTTGTATTGCATGCTTATAGTGCAATTATCCCCATAGGTTTGGTGTTTTAGGCCTTAGCCACCATCCTATTGGAGTTGATAGCATTTATTTCATGCTTTCCTTACTTGTGATCACGTTTAATCACCTCTGCAACCTCCCTCCTTTCTTATCTTTTGCTTTGCTTTGGGAGTTGTTTCAAACCTATTGTTCTTTTAAGCTTGAGATTGAGGTTGTCATGCTTAATCGTTTAATCCCTTTTAGGGGTTCATTATCAATGGCATGAGATCTCTCTCATGCCTTAAGCCAACTCTTGGTTGACACTTCTCTCCTTTAGAGAACTTAAACTCACTTTTGGACTTAATTGATTAAAGAATTGAAAGGTAACTAAAATGGAGTAATAAAATTGGTGACTAAAGAATGGCAAGATAATAATTTGGTTTGGGTTCAATCGGACGTTATTGAACCCTTGAGTCTTGAGTCGTTTTATACTCATGAGTGATGCAAACGGATCAAGAGTCATTGTCAACTACTGCCCTTGATCATTCATGATAGGGAGGTTTCATTGAACTTGCACACTTTTGGTTCATGAGCCATCATGCAATGAAATTGCATCTGTTGATGGCTTGGGAATCGAATTTTGTCACTCCTTTGAGCTGCTATTTGATGATAAGGAGGGTTGAGTTATACAAATAACCCTTGAGAATACCCTGTTTTTGCTCTGTTTGCTCTCTGTTGCAGTAGGAAGAACCATGAAACAGTGGCCGGTAGGCCATCACTTCTAGCCTGCCGGCCACTTGTGCAAAATCCAACAGTGTACTTTTGAAGTAGAACAGAATTGGTCTTGAGGTGGAAAACAGTGTAACTGTTTTACTATGCAATAGAGGTATCTGGCAGTAGAACAGTGGCCTTCTTCGAGTAGAAACGCATTCATGCATGAACCATCCCTCGATCCTCGAGATCCGTGAAGTGATGTTAATATTAATGTTGTGCTTGAAGTAATGGCTTTGTAATAGCTAATTCGTTTCGTACTGTAATTATTTAATTGGCTAGAGTAGTTAACTAATTATTTTATTCGGTTTGTAATAATTAGTTATGTAGTTTAGCTAAATTATTCATATGGGTTTGTAATAATTAATAGGTTTAGCTTTAATTAGTTAGCTAGTTGTAGCTTGGCTTTTTTGCGCCCCCTTTTGGAAGGTTCGAAAGAAATCCCTACAGTTCAGACTCTCGCGGTTCTGAATCTAATCTCACTAGTGCAATGTGAAATTGATAAACATCAAAGAGTCCAAATTCGGCAAATCTTTTGGGAAAAAAAAATGCCAAAATTGGACCGCTTTGCCAGATACAGATTCGCCACCTAAATATTTTGTTTTTGGAAAATTTAGGAAACCCATGACTCGTGCCAAAGGCCACGTGTCCATCATCACCAAAGTTGTCTCGACTTGGGAACTTAGGTATGAGAGGGGAAGGTCATGAATTGAGCACCCCCGCTCGCCCGATCAAAGATCGGCCTCTACTAATCATGATATGATTTTTTATCAACATTATATGCTCTTGTTCCGGTTATTAAGGTAGCTTTACTATGTGATGCGCACAAGCAATTATAGACTAGTTTGCTTAATTATAGACTAATTCAATTTCATGTTTGTTTTTGCGAAAAGTGTTTGAATTTGCCACCTCAAGTGGGCTTAAAGTTTGCGAATTTGCCACCAAACAAAGTGGGCTTAAAGATGATTTGCCACTCAACAAAGTGGGCTTAAAACGTACATTCGTTGAATTGTTTCAATTCAAACAACAAGCCTTCATCCACAGGTATTCAAGCAGTTTAACGAGTAAGCATTTAGCCTCATGGAAAACATGCTAATCATGGCAATCACTCACACTCATGCAAGTATGCTAAAGCACTAAAAACTCACCTAATACTCCAAGCCAAGAAGATATGAGTTAGAAAAATATGCATGCTTCCTAACTATACAAGATGTCTAATACAACGCATGCAATATACAAGTAATAGGCTCGGCTACTAATATGGCATATGAAGCAATTTGATAACATGTGGTTAAATACATATTCAAAGAAGTAATTGTAATGACAATGCAGTTAGAATGATGCACCGAGCCTCGGTGCATGCAATGCGAATGAATGGATGCAAGCACAAGGTATGCTAATTGAAACATGTCCCTAATCTAACCATCATAAGTGATTAAATAAAAGGAAAAAAGACATGGGGTTAGAAGACATGCACATTATTACATTACGCTCTCACGAAGGAGAGCCTGAATGAATAAACTAAGCTAATTAACTAAGTTAAGCTAATTAAGCTAAGCTAATTAAGCTAAATATTACAAAAACGAATGAATAACTAGCTAAACTATTTAACTAATTATTACAACACTTTGAACTAACTAACTAGTAAGCTAATTAAATCATAACACAAGTGCAGATAAGCTAAGTAATTAAAGTATTTTACTACTCTGCCACTACTCCGCCTCGGGACATGGAAGATATGCATGCACATGCTCGAATATCACTTGAAAAGACCTCATTTTCTCTCCCGAAAGCCTCTGTTTGCATAGTTGAATATTTCCATAACTATTTTGCTCCACCTTACCAATACTCTGCTGAGGTTTGCATCAGTGGCCAACCGGCCATGGAGGTGGCCTGCCGGCCATCAATGGTGCCCTGCTGGCCATGGATGGTGGCCTGCCCGCCACTGATGCACTATTTCACTTACTGCGACAGAGGACAAATAGAGCAAAAGGAAGGCATTCTCATAGATTATTTCCACAACTCATCCTTTCTTTTCATGAACAAATCCAAGGAAATGTAAACTTAAGCCACAAACCATCAATTTTAACAATGTCATTGCATGATGGCTTGTGACCCAAGAGAAGTAAGTTCAATAAATGCAAAATGAGACACAAAAGACCATCACCCTATCATGCATGATCAAGGGTAATGGAGACCTAGGAAACTTGACACATTTCATCACTTTGAGTATGAAATGCCCCAATTCTCCTTGTGTTCAATTAAAGTCCAATTGAACACATGCAACACAAACAAATGCTTACCTTGCACAATTTTACTTGCCACTTTTATTTACTCATTTTAATTACCGACCTTTACGTAGTCAATTAAGTCCATTGGTGAGAGTCTTCTAAAGTGAAAGAAGTGTTAACCAATGGGTGGTTTAAGGCACGAGAGAATTTTCATGCCATTGGTAATGTACCCTTAAAAGAGGATTAAACCATTAAGCATGGACCTCAATCTCAAGCTTAAAGAATCCCAAGTTTGAAACAACCCTCAAAGCAAATTAAAAAGTCAAGAAATGAGGGAGGTTGCAGAGCTTATAAGTGCTGAAATGAAGTGCAAAAACAATACCAAAGCATGCAATCAACTCAAACAAGAGGTGCCTAATGGCCTAAAACACCATTCTTGTGAGGACCTTTACACTACAACCATGCAAAACAAGACTCAACTGACCCAAACAAACCAAAATAGAGCTAAAGCAATCTAAAACAAAGGCAAAAACATGTTGGAATAAAGCTACAAACAGCTAGAAAATCATGCTAACATATTGAATTAATTTGACTAGCAAACAAGATACAAGGAGGGGAGGCTAACCCCTCCAATTTTGGACTTCAAAACATGTTTTTTTCCACTAAAAATGCTCTGAAATTCAGTGGTTAAAGGCCCAAAAAAGGTTGGTTTGAAAGTGGGAAACAAATGTGCAAAAGCCATTGAAGCAAGGAATAAAGAAGGGTGAGACACCCCCCCTAACCTTAAATGGCTTAAAACACCAATTTTAGCCCATGAAAATAGAGATTTTTACAGCTCAAAAATGGCCCAAAAACAGTGGGAAAAGGTAGAGAACAAGCGTATTAAAACAAGTTAAAAGACAAGTGTTATACCTCTTGAAGCCAAGCACAACTTTAGGCACAAATACAAGTTAAAACCGCCTTCAAGAGCTCCAACAAGACCTTAAGGGACCTCAGCTCAAAGGTGATCAATTTTGGTTAAGGATGTGTATGCGAAAGAGTGATATAACTAGGCAAGTGTGCACAAAATTGCAAGAGAGAGAGAAATCTAGAGAGAGAGAATTTTTGAGTTTAAAATCTTCTAACCTCAAAACATGAGAGAGGGGGTCCCTATATATAGAAAACATGAATTCTATACAAGGAGATCCAGCCCTCCACGTGTGGATAGATGCAAGCATCTGTGCAAACAGCTGGCATAGTTGGCATAAAATATCTGCAAAAAACACTGCTGGCTAGCCGGCCATCAGTGATGGCCAGCAAGGCATCATTGATGACGAGCAAGGCACATCAATGGACGGCAGACAAGAAGTGCTAGCCGGCAGCATGCATGGATGGCCGGCAGGCTACCAGATATTGCAGGATGGACAGACCAAGGCATGGTCCAAAAATGAGACAAAAAGGGTGTAGGGTTTGAAAGACTCAAAGCTGTGGCGTTCTGCTGAGGACTTCGAGCACTCGGTGAGCGAATAAACTCGTCATCGGATGTACCTGCAAGAACATCCAAGTCTTGAAGGGCTGTAAAAAATGCAGTGTCTACAGTGGCCCCTCTTTGACAGAACTCAGAGTCATGAAATCACGTGAGTGAATGTCAAAGCTCAAAGACAACCCATTTTGACAAGGACGTAAGACTTGGACACACAATCAAAACAAAAAACAAAATGGTTGCTCCCGCAGGCTGCCTATGTATCATTTTGCAAGGAATCAAACTAGCGTAGTTTTGGGGCAAAATGCAAATGATATGCAAGATGCAAGAACAAAACTTATGACCACGCAATGAGGCCGTGCAATGAAACATTTAAATGCCAATGCTATGCAAAGGAATGCTACAGTTAAAGAAACTGAAACAAGGCACAACAATCACAATCATGAAAAGAAAATCACGCCCCACACGCGAGAAACATGAACCAACCTACATTTCATACAGAGAGGATGTAAGAAAATTATGAAAGCTTAACTATGCGTCGCACAGGAAAAACGAAGGGCGACATAACCGTCGGGCACACCTGAGGTCTCCACCGAGATTCTAATGCATTGCACGTGAAAGGAGAAAAAGGATGGTGTGAACACCGAGCGCACCCAAATGTTTTTAACCGAGAAGGTGTGAACACTGGGATGCACCCGAATGTTTTTAACCGAGGGGGGTGGTGTGAACATCAGGACACACCCGAATGTTTTTAATCGAAGGGGTTGGTGTGAACATGAATGCTTTTAACTGAGAGGGATAGTGTGAACACCGCGACACACCTGAATGTTTTTAACCGAAGGGGATGGTGTGAACACCAAGACACACCCGAATGTTTTTAACCGAAAGGGGTGGTGTGAACACCGGGACACACCCGAATGTTTTTAACCGAGAGGGGTGGTGTGAACACCGGGACGCACCCGAATGTTTTTAACCGAGAGGGGTGGTGTGAATATCGGGACGCACCCGAATGTTTTTAACCAAAAAGGGGTGGCGTGAACACCGGGATGCACCCGAATGCCTTTAACCGAAGGGGATGGTGTGAACACCGGGACGCACCAGAATGTTTTTAACCGAGGGAGGTGGTGTGAACACCGGGATGCACCCGAATGTTTTTAACTGAAAGGGTGGTATGAACACCGGGACGCACCCGAATGTTTTTAACCGAAGGGGTGGTGTGAACACCGGGACGCACCCGAATGTTTTTAACCGAAAGGGGTGGTGTGAACACCGGGACGCACCCGAATATTTTTAACCGAAGGGGATGGTGTGAACACCGGGACGCACTCAAATGTTTTTAACCGAAACAATCCTAACGCGTCTCACGCGAGAGGAGGAAGAGGTAAAAGAATGCAATCCAAAGGGCACGAACGATTATACCTGGAACTCCTCTGAATGAACCGTACATACAATATCGTGTATTTCCAAGAAAGAAACCTAACAAGTGCAATTAAGTAAGAATGCATGTTCTATGCAAGACAAACAACCGAGATACACTGTTAATGGCATGTTCTATGCGAGAAACAAAAGCATAAGCTTATTCTATGCATGATTGGTAACGGGAGCATTTCTATGTGTGATACAAGAGCGGAAGCATATTCCATGCATGATTCAAGATGAATGCATATTCCATGCATAATTCAAAACAAACATATATTCCATGCATGATTCAAGAGCAAACGCAAGACATGCATGCAATTCTTGCGAAATGCACATCTTACAACAACATATGTGAAATGCACATTCTATGCCACAAAGTGAAATGCATGTTCCATGCAACAATGAATAAGAAATGCATGTCTTATGCAAGATATCAAAGCATGATTTGATGAAAACAAACTCAAAGGCAACTTCCGATTCACCTCTCGGAAGAATTACAATGTACTTAAAGGATACACCTCGGTCATGTTGACAAGTGACTAACATCGCACGCTGAAAACACAGTTTTAAGCTTCTGTAGAGACATTCTGAACCAAACAGTGAACAATCCCTTCAATTCTTGGAAACCAATGACACAAAACAGCATCAAGAACCCAAGGAAAGCTGCTAGCCACCTGCCGGCCATGAGGGAGTGTCGCCGGCCAGGTGCCAGCCACCAATGATCCTTGCCGGCCATTGATGGCAATGCGAGGGTTTTTTCGTCAATTAGCCTTGGGTCTTTAAGTATTCACCTCCACACGTCATTTCCTTACTTCCTCATGCCCGAAAATTATCTCCCTCTCTCTCTAGACACTCCTTCTCTCTAGATTTGTGCTTTCTATGCATTTTTCAACACCCCACGCGAAGTTGATTCACTAAAATCTTTTTATTTTCTTCACTTTGAACGGATTGAAATTTGATTCCGGTGCTTCTTTCCTCACTTCCACCATTCTAGGCTTATTCCCCTTGAGTTTCTTTTGAGTTTTGTGCACTTTTCCCGGCTTTGACTTTTTCCTCTATTTTCTCTCTCCTAGGGTTTGACTTTTTCCAAGCTTACCCTTTTTCCTCATTTTTCACCACTTTTCACCCATCTCGCACCTATTTTTAGATGGTGAACGAGGTTGCTCACGACAAGACTCCTCCAGAGGTTCCCTCAGGAGTTCCACCTGTGCCGAAGGTAGAGGAGCCGATAACTGACCTTGAGGTTGACTTAGAGGCGGAGTTCGAGCCAGAGCCGCTACCACTGAAGGTACGGCCTTTCGATCCGGCGAGATATCACCCACAAAGACACATATTCCTACTTCTGGAGGCATTAGATGTTTCAACGAGTTCGCTCGAGGCTTACCGAAGGACCTCCTACTAAGGGAGCCAGATTCTCACTTGCTGGTGTAGACACCCCATTTTTGACCGTCCTTAAGACTCGGACGTCATCGCTTGTGCACTCGATGATTGTGCTTGTTTGTGTTCGTTTTGAGTGCTCAAAGTCCTCGGTGGAGTACCTTGCCTTTGAGCCTTGAAACCTTATCTGTTTTGTGCACTGTTTTGGACCAAAAGCTTGTTGTTTCAAGTCTGGAAGAGTGGGTGACCTGTTGGCCAGCCCCTTGGGCTGTCGGCCTGTGCTTGTTCTTGTCGGCTACTAGTGGTGGCCGACGACCATCAATCTCTTTTTTTCAGATATTTATTGGCAGTTGTGCCAACTGTTGCACACTGAGCTGTATCTTCATACACGTGTATGGTAGGATGTTCCTAAGCTCAAGACTTGTTTTTCTATATATAGGGGGGTTCCTCCCCCATTTTGGAGGGTTAGGAATTTTAGACCAAAAAAATATCTCTCTAACTTTCTCTCTCTCTCTTGATATTTTGTGCTTGGTTGCCTAGTTTCTCTATACTTTTGCATACCAATCCTTAATCAAACTTGACCATCTTTGAGCTGAAGTTCCTTGGAGTCTTGTTTGAGGTCTAGAAGGAGGTTTGAGCTTGAATTTGTGCCTAATTTGTGCTTTGCTTCAAAGGTACAACACTTACCTTGTTTAAGCTTATTTTGTATCTTTGTTTTGCCATCTATTTCAACTGTTTTTGGGCTGATTTTGAACTATCAAAAACTCTATTTTTATGGTTTAAAAGTGTTGGTTTGAGGTCATTTTGAGTTAGGGGGTGGTGCACCATTCTTGCTCCTTTGCTTATTAAGCTTTTGTACCATTTTTCATCACTTTAAAACCAACTTTTTAGAACCTTTTAACCATTGAATTTTAGAGGTTTTTCAGTAGAAAAACCTCATTTTGAAGTCCAAAATTAGAGGGGTCAGCCTCCCCTCATTGTGTCTTGTTTGCATGCCTAGTTAGCCTCATGTATTAGCTTATTGTTTTGGCTTTTTGTGGCTTAAGTCCAGCATGTTTTAGACTACATTTAGGGCTTTTTTGCCTCTATTTTTAGCTAGTTAATTCATTTGAGCCTTGTATGGCATAGTTGTAGTGTAATTTCCTTCACTAGCTTGGTTTTTTAGGGCTTTAATCACCATTGTTTTGAGTTAATAGCATGTTTTAGTGTTGTTTTGCACTTAATTTCAGCACTTTAATCTCTGCAATCTCCCTTAATTCTTCACTCTTTTGTTTGCTTTGAAAGTGGTTTTAAACCCTAAGTGTGAAATGAAGGTGTTACACCTAATGGTTTAAACCCTTAGGGGGTTCATTACCAACAGTGTAATACCTCTTTCATGCCCAAAGCTACTTATGGTTTGAGCCATCTTTCCATTAGAAGACACTCACTAATGGACAAATTGATTAAATGATGGATTTGGTAATTAAAATGAGTAAATAAAAAATGACAAGTAAAAGAAGCAAGATAATCATCTTTCATGTTGCATTGCATATGTTCGAATCAGACGTTAATTCGAACATAAGGAAAATGGGACATTTCATACTCAAAAGTGATGAAATGTGCCACTTTCCTTGGTCACCATTGCCCTTGATCATGCATGATAGGGTGGTGGTCTTTTTGAGTCTTGTTTTGCATTTATTAAACTTGTACAAACTTGGTCCCTTAGCCATCATGCATGGAAATTGCTTGATTGATGGTTTGAGGGCCAAGAGTTGCACTCCTTTGAGCTTGTTTGATGATAAGGAGGGTAACAGTACAAACAATCCTTGAGAATACACTGTTTTGCCTCTGTTTGCTCTCTATTACAGAAAGAGAAAGTTCAAGACAGAAGTGGCCAACCGGCCATCAGCAGTAGCCGACCAGCCACCATTGGTAACCGACCGACCATCAATGAAATTTGCACAGTGTGTTGATAAGGTGGAGCAGAGGTGTTCTAGAAGTTAGCGGCACTGTCAGTGTTCAAATGTGTAAACAGAGGCGTTCAGTGGTAAGGTGGTGGCTTTTTCGGATGGAAATTGAGCATGCATGGGCCTCCCTCGCTTCCCGCCATTAGCTAATTAGATTAATTAGCAAAAGTTGAAACACATGTTGTAACTATTTAAGTAGAGTAGTTAGTTAATTACTTCATGTTGTAATTAATTAGCTTAATTGCTTTGTAATTAGTTAGTTAAGTGTTAGCTAATTAATTTGATTTGTAATATTTAATTAGCTTAGAATAGTTAGTTAATCCATTTCAAGTGTTGTAATTAGTTAGCTTAATTAGCGTAGCTAGTTAGCTTATTCATTCGGACCCTCCTTCGCGAGGGCATAATGTTGTAATAAGTGTGCGTGAGTGTGTGTATGTCTTCCAACCCCACGTCTTTCTCCCTTTTATTTAATCACTTTTGATGGTTAGATTAGGGACATGTTTCAATTAGCATATCGCATGCTTGCATCCATTCATTTGTCTTGCATGCACCGAGGCTCGGCGCATCATTCAAACTGCATTGCAATCTCAATATCTTATTTGAATACGTGTTTAACCGCATGTTACCAAATTGTTTCATGTGCCATATTAGTTGCCGAGCCTATTAACTGCATCCGTTGCATTAGACATCTTGTATAATTAGGATCATGGATCTTTCTTACTAGTTTTTGTTTTGGCTTGGAGTACTCAGTAAGTTTTTATGCTTTAGCATACTTGCATGAGTGTGATTGCCATGATGCCATGATTAGCATGCTTGCCATGAGGCTATGTGCTTAAATGCTTGACTGCATGAATGTCTGTGGATGAAGGCTTGTTGTTTGAATTGGAACAATTCAACGAATGTGCATTTTAAGCCCACTTTGTTAAGTGGCAAATCATGTTTTAAGCCCACTATGTTTGGTGGCAAAACCGCATCTTTAAGCCCACTTAAGGGTGGCAAATTCAAACCATTTTCGCAAACAAACATGAGTTGAATTGTTCCAAGTCTTGCAAACTAGTCCATACTTGTATGTGCGCGTCACATAGTAAAGCTAGCTTAAATAACCGGAATAAGAACGCATAATGTTTATAAAACGCATATCATGATTAGTAGAGGCCGATCTTTGATCGGGTGAGCGGGGGTGCTCATTTCATGACCTTCCCCCCTTGTACCTAAGTTCCCGTACCGAGGCAACTTTGGTGATGACGGACACGTAGCCTTCGGCACGAGTCAGGGTTTCCTAAATTTTCCCAAACTAAAAAATATTTAGGTGGCGACTCTGTATCTGGCAAAGCAATCCAATTTTGGCATTATTTGATTTAAAATCGATTTTCCAAAACGATTTGTTGGATTTGGACTCTTTGGTATTTATCAGTTTCACATTGCACTTGTGAGATTAGATTCAGAAGCACGGGAGTCCGAACTGTGAGACCTTTCTTTCAAACCTTTTCAAAAGGCGGGGCACGGAAAAATGCGAGCCCACAGCCGGCCATCGCCGTTGAGGTATGAACTCTATTTTCATGTATTTCTACTTCATGTATTTCTGCCTTTAGTTACTTGCAATTCTTGCACTGCCATGTATCGGATTCACTTGATTGCATTTCATACACTGCTTTTATCTGATGCATTTCATGCACTGCCCTTATCTGATGCATTTATCTTCTGCCACAAGGCGAGTCTCGCACCTTTAGAGGCTATGGTGCTGCGACTGCTTGAAACTGGTATAACGAGCTCCCATCTGGAGTTCGAGACATCATCGACGAGGCGGGCTTCGGTCTCTTCTGCTCTAGCTTGACCCGGGTCACCACGAGTCGTCTCCTCCTAGGAGCGCTGGTGGAGAGTTGGTGGAATACCACTAACTCTTTCCACTTTCCCACCGCAGGGGAGATAACGATGACTCCTTACGACTTTGCCATGATCGCCGACTTAGACATAGGGGGCGATCCGATCCCTATTAATATAGATATGGAGAAGTGGGAGGCAGCCTGGTTCGAGTTGTTGCGGGCATACCCAGCCATATACCGGACAGGGATGGTCAGGTACACTTGGTTTGCTGATCGATTCAGAGGGACTGAGCCCGAGACGATAGAGGAGACCGAGTAGTACGCCAGGGGCTTCCTGATGTTTGTCTTCGGTACTACCTTACTTTCGAACAGGTGGAATACCGTTGGCCTGTATTTGCTGAGTGCCCTTGTGACCCTTCCTCGAGTTCATTTCTATGACTGGGGCGAAGTTGGCCTCACCGCACTGTACGGATATTTGAGGTTTACCTCTCGTCTGCGGAAAGACTCGATTGGAGGCTACTGGCGAGCCTGGGAGGTACACATCTCAGTTCTCTCTTTGTACTTTATTTTTTCTTTACAGTTTCTGCTTTACATCTATTTCAATACATGCTTTCTGCTTCGTATTTTTGTACCTGCTCAAACACTGTTCATACACTGTGCTTTCTGTTTTGCACTTTCTACATCTGCTTGATACTATACTGATCACACACTGCTGTATTTTCCCTACAACTATAGGTATACACAAACTTTTCGACTCTCGCCCCGGAGCCTATAGAGGAGCTTCCATTGACAGTCCCCGTCTTCACGGATATACGACAGTCAGCTTCACTGTAGGACCTACGAGCCTTTCACATTCTTCAAGCTATACTTCGACACGATAGCTGCCCATGAGGTAATCCGAAACACAGTCATTTTTTCTATGAAACTGTTCTGCTTCACACATTTAGAAACTAACAACAACTAATAATCTATACAACTCCTGTTTGCAAATCATATGGCAGCCATGGGCCTTGATGCCAGGGGGGATCCGAGACCAGTTTGTTGGCGCCTGGGCCGTCTCCCGCTACTAGATTTTGCTTGAGGGTCCGGTCTGCCGGGCTTGGTTCTTGGGTGAGCGCTTTGTGTGCTAGATTATGGGCTTGCCGAACCCGATCGTCCCGATGGCTCCACCAGAGTCCATGCAGCCCATAGACAGCCTATATGTTGAGGAGGTCATTCAGTTCATGGTGGGTTTGGACACCTGATACCGCCCCTGACCGGTGTTCGTAAAGATGAGGAGGCGAGGGCTCCTACCGCAAGAGTGAGGCGTAGAGTGACCCGGGCGAGCAGGGCTCGTGGCAGAGGGGCTTCCCGAGCGGGGCAGAGGGATGATTGGCCAGAGTTTCCCACCACGCTGACTTGCTGGCGACACACTGGGGATGCCTACCAGATCCCGATCAAGCCCGCAGTGACTGGTCATGAGCTTGTCTGGGTTTGAGGCCCGACTCCGGTATGAACCACACTTTAGCTCTTGCACTCCATATGTCATTTCAGATATATTCATTTGCAAATACTAATCATTCAAACTGCACTTACAGTCATCGATCGAGTATACAGGAGGCACCCTTGAGCTGATAGCCTCGCTGATGGGGATGGTACAGAGGAGAGAGGCGCTGCTCGGCCTCTACAGTGTTCGGGTAGTTTCTTCAGTTTTTACATTCTAGGCATCAAATTTCCACTGACACACTGACATTGACATTTCAACTGAAAACTTCCCAAACTGTACTAATACATTGCATCAATAGACTACACCTGATATACTGCGCTTGCATACTGTATTCACACACTGTATTTGACTACTGTATATACTCATTCGACATGCTATGCTTACATCTGATACATATACTATAACTGATACGCAACAACTGTCTTTTTCAGATTCCACTCATACTGATGGCACCAACGGCAGCTGCAGCACCCACACCAGTAGTACCTCCTTCAGTAGCAGGGAAGAGAAAGAGAGAGAGAGAGAGAGAGAGAGAGAGAGAGAAAGAGAGAGAGAGAGAGGTTCTACCACACAACTGGGGCAAAGCTAGAGGCACTCGAGATGAGAACGGCCCTTCAGAGCCCATTCTGAGTGATGATGATGCTGAGACGAGCGACTCCGAGGAGGTAGCGAGTCACCATTCAGAGTCATCTGAGAGTGGAGGTGATGATACCGGCTTGGGTTCCAGGAGCGGGGGCAATGCCGAGGCGAGCTCCGAGGTAGAGAGCGGAGATGGCTCTAGTTCAGAATCTAGTTCAGAGGGAGAGTCAGACAGCGGTGCCGACAGAAACAGTGCCCCAGAGTCCTCTCCTCCGAGGAAGAGGACGAAGAGGGCTTCATGAGCCTGAGGCAACCAGCGCTGATTTTTGTATTTTTGCTTAGTTTCTTTTTGTTTATAGTTTTAGCACATTGTACAGCTTTAGGAAGGTTTTTTTTTTTTGCTTTAAAAACTTGTACTACACTTTTGTAAAAACAACCATGATCGGAATGAAAACCGACTTTTATTTGAAAAAGTGTTGTATTTTGCATCATGAGCACCACTTAGCATGGAAATGAGATTGAATTGATAATGAAAACTGAACACTAGTATTGGCACAACGTTCTTAATCGGGTAATGAACCGACCAAAAACTGAAAACAATATACAACTCGATAAACAAAATGACAACAACTTAATAAACAGACAACATACAACTCGATAAGCAAAACAACGCAACAACAAATGACATACAAAAATAACAAGCCTGCTAAAGCCGAAAGGATTGAAAAAAAAGACCTTAAAACAGACTAAAAGCAGAACAAAATACATGCTTCCAACATTGTTCAGTACAAAGAGGGACAAAAGGTCCAAGTGAGAGACTACCGGCCATGAGTGAAGGTTGCCAACCACATGCCGGCCATATGAGATGGGTCGCCGACCATCAATGAGCCTTGCCGGCGATCGATGTACAGGACCTCCAAATTGTTGACATCTGACTTCCACTCACTACCTTATCTTCTACAAAAAGGTTGAACCTTGTAGTTTCTTTATTTTAGTTGCAAATTCTTCACAAATGGAGCCATTTTTCGCCTAAAAACTCTCAAATTGGATTGCGACTTTAGATAGCTCGGAAAAGTGAATTTCTGGGGTTTCGACATAAATACGCTTTTCCCGCTGAGTCGTTCTCCGCTTTGTTTTCCGTTCCTTCATGCTGCGGGTAGATGTTGAAACCTGATTACACACGTCTTTAGCTTTGCGGGACAAGAGGTATGCCTAACAATCGAAGAATTTAAGGCACTAATGGAATTCCGGCGCGATGAGGAAATCATACCTCAACCCCGTTTCGGTCATATCCAAGCTTTTGGATGGATGTGTGGGCTCACTCCACACGAGGCCCGATCCTTGGTCCACAACGGAGAGCTGGACATTTCCAGTCCGATTCGTCGATTTTCTGAGGTCGGCGACTGAGGTAATCTTCTTTGGCGGGGTTTTTTGCAACACACCCTTTGCTTGTGTATGCTAGCACATTTCCTTCTTGCCCCTAGCTTCGGCGGATCTAACATTCGGCTAGTTGAAGTGGCCCAAGGTTTGAAAGAGGGTAAGAGTTGCATCGACTTGGTATTGGCTGAGACTTTGGTGGGCGTAGATGCTTTCCATTAGCGAGAGACAAACAAATTCGCAGGGAGTCCACTACTTCTTCAGGTAATGTTTCCCACCCTTTCTCATATGTGTTTCTCACATCACTCGGCATTCATGCTCTATTTTTTCTCTCAAAGCCCTTTTCTCACTTTTCTCTCAACATACATCTCTCTATTCTTGAATCTCTCTTTTCTTTCATCCCTCCCCAAATATGGCTAATGGATAAGCTAAAGGTAGTGGACTCTTGACCCGTACACTCAGCTCGAGTGTACTTTTTCTGCCAACAGCTAGTGGATTTCCCGAATGAGGGATGGTGGTGCCACTAGATGTGCAACAGGTCTGTTGCTGACATTGCTTGGCATTGCCCTAGCTCAATCTGACCAAAATAAGCTACAGCATGACTCAGCAACTTGGCATTCAGCTGATTGGCCTTACACACTGTGTATTCTACTTTTCGCTCCGGTTCAGGCGTCAGTTTGGACATGATCAGACTTGCCCAGAGGAGGGGGTAAAGTACCCGGTTTCATTCCCCGTCCAAGGTTCACATTTGGCTAGGTACCTCACTACTTGGAGGACGAGAGAGCTTCTGGCCCCTGCCCCTAGTTTCAACTACACTATTTCTGGCGAGTGCCTGACTTGGCTCGAAGATGAAGCACAAACTGGGCCCACTTTAGCATCGGAAACTTCCACAAGCACAAGCGGGGGACACAGGAGCACCTGACTCATCTATGCCCCTAGTTTATTGCTTTGATCTTACTTTTCAAGTTTTATTAATGTAATAAAAGCAACTTTGATTTGTATCGAGAGTCTGAGAACTTTGTATTGAAATCAATGAAATTAAAGTTGTGAGCACTGAAAGTTTTCCTTTTGGTCCAAAAATGGTCTACGTTGTAAAAGGTAAAATTTGAGCAAAAACCAACTTTTATCAAAACCATTTTCGATAAGGAACACTACTTGACACACATGGAATCAATCCTCGAGATGTACAACCCCGAATCCGAAGATCACAAATTGCCCCTTGATTGAATAACACTGCTCAGCACGATAACCAGTTTTTAGAATAAAGATCACAACCAAACTTTCAGATAAAGAACAAACAAAGATGACCTGATCAGCACATGGACAAGACAGTTGAGTTTGAGGTATTTACAGCTGAACTTCAGGATGAAGTTGCCTACGTATCCCGAAGATAGGAATTAGACCTTACGTAGTTCGATTCGGGTTCACTCGAGTATTAACGCTCTCCTTTTGCGCTTTAACTTTTGCCAAGGCCACCCTTTTAGGGTTTTCAACCTTACAAGCTCAGTTTTTCTTTATTTCCAATTTTTTGTGCTCTAACTTTTGCCTAGGTTGTCCTTCCAGGGTTTTGGCCTAGCAAGCCTCTCAGGGATAGTATTTCTTCAACTTGTCCATGTTGATCGGTTGGGAAAATTCTAGGCCATCCAAGTCCATAAGAATAATAGCTCCACCCAACCAGATAGTTTTGATGATGGAAGGACCAGTCCAATTGGGTCTGAACATGCCTTTAGGGTCATGGACAGGAGCTCGGTTGTCTTTCAGCACTAAATCCCCTTCTTTGAGATTCCGGGACTTAACTTTCTTGTTAAAAGCCCTGGCAATCTTGCGTTGATAACCCTGGACATGGTACAATGCTTTCAGTCGTTTCTTATCAAACAACATCAGTTCTTCGAACTTGCTCTATTGCCAGTCCGCCTCTACTATTTGACACTCAGCCATAACTTGCAGTGACGGGACTTCTATTTCGATTGGCAGAACAGCTTCCATCCCATAGACAAGAGAATAGGGAGTTGCCCCTGTAGACATCTAGATTAAAGTTCTATAGCCCCAGAGTGCAAATGGCAATTTGTCTGGCCAATCCCTATAGGTCTCAACCATTTTCTACAGACTATGCTTGATGTTCTTGTTGGCGGCCTCAACAGCTCCGTTGGTTTGCGGCCGGTATGTAGATGACTTATGAAAAGCCACATTGTATTTCTCCAACAAATCTAACACTTCTTTCTTGAAATGGGAGCCATTATCTGAAATAATCTCGTTTGGGACTCCATAACGGCAAATGATGTTGTTTCGGATGAACTTAGCCACATGTGCTGCTTTTAACATTGCGTAGGACTGAGCTTCCACCCACTTTATAAAGTAATCAATTGCCACCAAAATGTATTCATGCCCATTCAACCCTTTCGGTGTGACTGCGCCGATGACGTCGATTCTGTAGACTGAGAAAGGCCATGGTGAAGTCATGTTGTACAGCTTCAACAACGGGATATTCATACGACTAGCATAAATTTGGCATTTGTGGCATCGCCGAACAAAACCGATACAATCTTCCTCCATAGTAGACCAGTAGTAACCTTGCCTAAGAATCTTTCAGGCTAACATTACTCCGTTCATGTGCGCTCCACACTCCCATCTATAGATGGCCTCCATTAGGCGCTTTGATTCCTCTGCTTCGACACATAACTTGTGCATTCCCAGATGACCCCTCTTGTACAGTTTAGCTCCACAGATGATAAATTGAATGGCCATCCGCCGTATTGCCCTCTTATATTTGGCATTTGCCCCTAGTGGATAAACCTCCTTTTCCAAGAAGTTCCAGATATCATAGAACCAAGGGTTTTGATCTTGTGCTTCATCTATTGTGGCGATAGTCTCATAGGCCGGCGTATATCTCTGCTCAATGATGATTGAACGCATCTGGACTCCAAACAGAATATCTATCATAGAAGATAGAGTTGATAAGGCATCAGTGAACCTGTTGTTCTCTCTCAGTAGATGTGTGAAGGTTAGCTTTTCAAACCTAGGAATCAAAACATCCAAGGTCTAGTGATAGATCTTCATCTTTTCTTTTTTGACCTTCTAGTCTCCTTTTGCTAGAGACACAACTAGGTTCGAGTCCCCAATGATGTCCAACAGTTTTACCCCTAGTTCCAGGGCGACTTCCAAACCAGCGATACACGCCTGGTATTCTGCTTTGTTATTGGATACTTTGAACCAGAGTTTGAAGGCTAAGGGTATATGGGAATTGTCGGGTGCTATCAGCAACACCCCTATCCCATAACCGTACTGGTTAGACTCTCCGTCAAAGTACATTGTCCAAATCTCTTCCTCAACTTGCAGAATGGCTTCATCTGGGAACAGGTATTCTACTGCTTCATCCCCTTCCACTGGGTGATCTGCCAAGAACTCCGCCACAGTTCTTCCCTTGACTGACTTGTAAGTAACATACTTCAGATCAAATTCGGAAAGGAAAAGCAACCAATGGGCCAGTCTACCCGTAAGCGTTGGTTTTTCAAAAAGATATTTGATGGGATCTAATCTCGAAACCAGAATTACGGAGTGAGCTAACAAGTAGTGCCTCAACTTTCTGGTAACCCATACCATGGCTAAGCAAGCTTTCTCCAGCAGAGTGTAGCGGATTTCATAATCCAGCATTTTCTTGCTCAAATAATAGATGGCTTTCTCCACCATATCCTCAGATTCTTGAGCAAGCATGCATCCTATCGTTGTGTCCGTGATTGACAAATACAGAATCAAGGGCTTCCCTGGCGATGGCGGCGACAACACATGCGGATTCTAAAGGTACTACTTGATCTACTCAAAAGCAAATTGACATCGATCATCCCATCAGAATTTCTTTCCTTTCTTTAGGAGACCAAATAGTGGTTCACAAATCAAGGTTAATTTAGAAATAAACTGTCTTATGAATTGCACTTTACCCAGAAAGCCTCGTATCTCCTTTTCAGTCCTTGGTGGTGGCATTTCTAGGATGGCCTTGATTTTGGAAGGATCTACCTCGATGCCCCTCTATGTGATCAAGAAACCCAGCATCTTTCCTACTGTTATGCCGAAAGTACACTTTTGCGAATTCAACCTTAGTCTGTATTCTCTGATCCATTGAAAGAATTTCTTCAAGGCGGTGTAGTGGCCCTCTCTTTCTTTGGACTTGATAATCATGTCGTCCACGTACACCTCGACCTCTTTGTGGATCATATCATGCAGAATTGTGGTTGCAACCCGTTGATAGGTAGCCCCAACATTCTTCAACCCAAACAGTATTACCCTATAGCAATAGGTTCCCCACCGCGTAGTGAAGGCGGTTTTCTCTCTGTCCTTGAGCGTCATCAGAATCTGGTTATACCCAAAAAATCCATCCATGAAGGAGAGCAATGCCTGGCTTGTGGTGAAGTCCACTAATTCATCAATGTACGGTAAGGGAAAATCGTCCTTCAAACTGGCTTTATTCAGATCTCTGAAGTCCACACACACCCAAATTCTACCGTCTTTCTTTAGCATTGGAACAATGTTGGCCAACCAAGTGGGATACTCAGATACTAGCAAAACTCCCGCGTCTATCTGCTTGGTGACCTCCGTTTAATCTTCAAAGCCCAATCTGGGCGTATTCTCCGCGATTTCTGCTTGACGGGTCAGGCCTCGAGGTTAAGAGTGATCCTATGCTGTACAATCTCAGGATTGATTCCAGGCATGTTTTCATAGGACCACGCAAAAACATCTTTGAAATCTTTTAATAAAGCGACTAAGCGCTCGTGCTCCTCCAAAGACAACGTGGACCCGATCTAGACCAGACGTGGATCCTTCTCAATATCTACATTAAAAGCAATGATTTCATCAACAAGGGGTTTTGCAAACCTCTCCTCCTCCCGATTAATCAAATTTGTCAAAACCATAGGAATTCCTTCCTCATCATTTTCATCAAAATTTTGAAAATCATGATCAATGCAATAAACAAGAGGCACAGAGAAATACTCAGAATCTACCGTGGCATTCTCATTCACAAGGTCAAGCTTATCCAGTTCCTCAGTTACAACCAACTCAAAGGAAAAAGAAAAGGACGACCTGGAAAAAACCTCAACATCCGAGTTATCAACCCCAAGAATACCAGACCTAGACTCAGAAGAACCGGAATCTGATTCCAACTCCATAGACTCTGCGAAATCAAATTCTGGCTCACTACCCGACTCAGAACTACTATACAGGTAGCCCTCCTCCAGCTGCCAAACGAGGGATGGTGCATCAGATGCATCCAAGATGTTGCTAGAAGGGTTCACACCCGATTGGTCTCCGATCATGGAAACGATCCGGTTATCCCCCAAGCTCTCTGAGTCGATCGGAGGATCCGAAAGGAGACATGCCAGTGCTACCCCTACTTCGAGCTCGTTGCTGTCGGAATCACTTTCTGTGTTTTTCGCAGCTTCAGCAGTCGGTTCAGCCATTTCCTCCGTATCACTATCTTGCAACTGCAAGTCAAAGAAAATCTCAAAACTAGGAACCCGTTGCCTCTTAGAGTTAAACTAGGGTTCAGGGAAACCACAAAATGGGAAGTCTTCACCTTCCCGAACAAAATAGCCATTCAGGGTCCCCTAGATTGGTTTATGAGCAAGTTCATAGCACTTCCGGTCTGCTTAACTTTGGCTCTTCTGGCCATCTATTTCCCTTTCCTAACCCAATTCGCTTTGGTGGGCGTATGGCCAAGACCAAAGCCATGCGGGTTATGTGGCACATTGGCTAATGCAGCAACGCCCTTCCGGTCACTCATTTCCAGTCCCATTCCTGGCACGTATTGGAGCTTGTTCATGAAGCATACAAATTGAGCGCTGACATACAAGCCCTCATCAATAGCCAAGATATTCTGCACTACCCGGGCCTCAGCTAAGGTAAACCCTGAAAGGAAAACATCCTCTTGGCCAAGCACAATCTCCAGCACAGGTGTAGTGACCTGTGGCAAAGGATGTATAGATGAATTCCCGAAGACTATGGCCACCCCCTTCCCATGGAGGTACTTCAGCATTTGGTGAAGGGTGGAAGAGACAGCTTTCACTTGATGCAGCCAGGGTCGCCCAAGTAGTAAGTTGAAAGTGGCCGAAACATCCAGGACATGGAACTCAATATCCTGTTGAGCTGGGCCGACCCGTACTCTGATCTGTGCTGTTCCCCTTACTTCTCTGCTTGTATTGTCATATGCCCAGATCACCTGGGCTGTAGGTGTGAAATCTACTAGTCTCAGGCCAATAGCATAAGCCATGCAACAAGGACAGACGTTGATTGCTGACCCGGTGTCGACCAATACCACTGGTACCCACTTTTCTCGGCACTCCACTGATATGTATAGAGGCTTGTTATGTGCAGAGCCTTCCGGCGGGAGTTCCTTGTCCGAGAAGGTTAGGGTTGGCGCAGCACCTCCCGGGAAGACAAATCCTACCAGTTGTTCTGGGGTAGTGTCGATGGACAACTTCGCTTTATCCATCGCCGACAGTACAGCTTGCCTATGCACTCGCGAAGCCATAAGCAAACCCCAGATAGATATATCAGCTTGAATCTTTTTCAACTATTTCAACGCAGCCTCTTCTTCCAATTGTTTTTCCTTCTGCTTCTCGACTTATTTATCCTTCCCGGATGCCTTGGGTAGGTCCAGATACGGTGGTTTGAAATATCGGCCACTTCTCGTCATATGGTTGACCTCTTCCACATACCAAGTGTTGTCAGGAAGGTCTTCACCCCAATCCTCATCAGTATGAGCCAGGTGTAGGTCGTCGTCATCCCACCAGATTTCTCCGATAGCCAACAAGCATTTCTCTGGCTCCGTTCGGATTATCTTCTCATCACAAATCTCCCCCGCATGGTGTTGGGCTTTTCCAGCTTTCCAGTTGTTTTCACCCATTTCTTGCTCAAAACGCTTCAGTGCGGCTTCTTGCTCTATATGTACAGCACTAACAATGCCCAATTCCTGAGCCAATTGTTCTACACCAGTGTTTTCCGACAGTTTACTCTTCCTATCGGCCATTCTAGCCATTGCTGTGGTTCCCGCTTTTTGTTCTTCCGACTTCAATTCAGTTTTCTCATCTCTATCGGGTTCATCATTTAGCTACCCAGAATTGTCTGTCGACCTGTTCAGATCAAACCAATCGATATGCACGTCCCCTTGATCTTGCTCATCAAAGAACTGCAAATTATCTATGTCCTCCTCTAGGTCAGCTAGATCATCTAATCCCTGACTTGGCCCATCCTCTTAAACTACACTGACCTCCATCCCAGCCAGCAACACCACTTTCGGTTTAGCTTGATTGATTAGCACAATATAGCAATACGGGTTATATACCCCTTTAGATAAGTCCTCAAAGCCCTCAGGCAACGGACTGACATTTTCCACCAAGGCCAACCTTCCTTCATATATACGACGGTCATAAGGGACGACCAATGTGTGGATGAGGTTTATATGCCGGGGTGGAGGGACTTGATTATGTGGTGGGAGAGGATTTGTAGTGACGTTGGGTTTTTGGGGAGTTGCTATCGCCTTATTGTCAATGAGATCTTGAATCTCATGATGCAGCCTATAGCATTCGTCGGTGTCGTGACCGTGCTGCTAGTGAAAAGCGTAGTATTTGGCCGGGTTGTGTTTTGGGGGGAGAGGATCAGGTAGTGGGCGCTGTTCTAACGGCTTAAGGAGCCCCTTTTTGATCAGGACCCCTAGGGCTTTGGATAAAGGCATGTAGAGAAGGGTAAAGACCCTTTGACATCGGCTCTGGCTGGTTGAGGTTAGGTTTGTGGATTTGTATTGGTGAAAGGGGTTGGCAGTTTTGGGTGTGGTGGTGACGACGTTGACATCAGATGGCCGTGCAGTTGTGCTCCCACTCGTGTTTGCATTGGAACTACGTGTAAAGGGCCTCTTGGGTTGTTCCTTCTCATTGGCTATTAGCCCCTATTTCATTGCATCTTCAATCTGAACCCCTATTTCATGGAGCTCAGTGAATGTAAACAACGACAAGACTATCATCTTCTGTAATAATCTCCCTTGCAGATTACGGATCACCATTTTGATTTGATTCTTCTCGGACGGCCTGATAGTCATCATCGAGGCCTTAGCCCTCCATCGGGTCACAAAGTCCGAGAAGCCCTCTTTTGGATCCTGATGAGTCACTTCAAGATCACAGGTTGTGACCTCGATCTGGGTATTGTAGAAGTACTACGCGATGAAGGCCTCAGCCATTTCCTCCCAGCTCCGCTTCATAAAGTCTTCCAACTTTGCATACTAGATGGCCGCTATACCCAACAGGGTTCAGCCAAAAAGCAACAGCTTTTGAAGTCTGGTAAGGCCCATTGGCCGTAGGATGTCTGAGAATAACCGCAAATGGACCATGGGATCCTCGGAGCCATCGAACCGGTCTATGTGTGGCATCTTGAATCTATCCGGCAGAGTTAGTGCGGAGTCTGTGTATCCATCCTCGATGTTAGGGATTGAATCCACGCCCTATGCCCGCTTGAAAACTTTTCTAGCTTGTTGACCTTCAGTGCAGTGGGGTCAACCTCGAATTCAAATGGCGCCTCAGTTTGGTACACTGGTGCCTTAGAGGTTTGCGGTGGGATCGAATCCATTGGAAAACCCAGGTTCTCTTGGGCATTGACAGTGACTCCGGGGTGCTGGAATACCTGCAGAAGGTACGTGGAAAGCAGAAGCTACTGCCGGTTGTGGTTGATATTGCTAAAGCCTATTTATCACTTCCGCTTGATGAGCTGTGACTTCAACTTGGCGTGCAGCATCTAGCTGCATGGTTTCAATGGTTTGCTGGAGATGACGGAGCATGTCTTCCATGCCTACCGGGGGATGTTGGGCCATTAGAGCTGGCGAATAATCTCTTACTGGAGTGGAAGTAGAAGACTGAGCCTAACTGGGCGCAGGTGAAGTAAAAGGTAACTGCTGGACTGGTGAATTATGCCTAACCCTCCTCCGTCTCGTAACTAGTGGGAGTGAAGCAAACACTGGCTGTCCCCTAACAAGATCCCCGGATCTGTAAAGTCTCCTCACACGGGTCCAAAGTGCTTGGGGGTAACAGGACTGTCCGAAGCAATTGTAAAAAACTACCTTGCAAAAAGAAATAAGGCAAAAGAAAAGCAAAAATCAGAAATCGCACAACACCTCAGCTCAGATGTGAACAAGACACAATTGTAATCATAAACGGTAGAACTGCACTCAACACTGATTTCTGCCCCCAAAAAACTGATACCCAAACTTGCAACTGATACATACATTCCTGTAGAGTTTCACTCTAAAAGCACATACCAGTTAAGTGAGAGCACAAAACACCCCTATGATGGGGTAGGGTTACCCTATCCTAGTTTCGTCAGGAGCTAGGGTTCACTATTCATGCAAAGTGTTTCACACAATCCTGAATTCGGGTATGCAACCTGTCCTAGTTTGGAATAGTCACTTTGGTTTTCGATATGCTACTAGGCCGATTGGTTAAAAAGGGTACCTCAGCAAGACTGCCTAATATACCTCTCATACCTAACACCGAGAAGTGAAAGAATGATCAAACGGTACGGCGGTAGTCCAGATCCAAGGGTTGTGTTCCTATCGTGGCAGAGCCTGCAACCGGTCAGCCTTTTGGCAAGCTTTTCCAAGAAAGCCTCCAGCAAACCGTTCAGGAATAACAGATGGCAAACACAATGATTTAGGTGCACCAATGCAAATGCAAACAAACACATAAGTGAGATAAAATGTCATGTCATGAGTTCGAGTCAAGTTCTCTAAATCCGTAGCAGAGTTGCCAGAAACTGTAGCTTGGCTTTTTCACGCCCCCTTTTGGAAGGTTTGAAAGAAAACCCTACAATGTAGACTCCCGCAGTTCTTAATCTAATATCGCAAATGCAATGTGAAATTGATAAACACCAAAGAGTCCAAATCCGGCAAATCTTTTGAAAAATCGATTTTGAATCAAAAATGCCAAAATTGGACCGTTTTGCCAGATACAGAGTCGCCACCTAAATATTTTGTTTTAGGAAAATTTAGGGAAACTCATGACTCGTGCCAAAGGCCATGTGTCTGTCATCACCAAAGTTGTCTCGACTCGGGAACTTAGATACGAGAGGGGAAGGTCATGAATTGAGCACCCCCGCTCGCCCGATCAAAGATCGGCCTTTACTAATCATGATATGATTTTTTATCAACACTATGTGCTCTTCTTCCGGTTATTAAGCTAGCTTTACTATGTGATGCGTACAAGCAATTATAGACTAGTTTGCTTAATTATAGACTAATTCAATTTCATGTTTGTTTTTGCGAAAAGGGTTTGAATTTGCCACCTCAAGTGGGCTTAAAGTTTGTGAATTTGCCACCAAACAAAGTGGGCTTAAAACTGATTTGCCACTCAACAAAGTGGACTTAAAATGTACATTTGTTGAATTGTTTCAATTTAAACAACAAGCCTTCATCCACAGGTATTCAAGCAGTTTAACAAGTAAGCATTTAGCCTCATGACAAGTATGCTAGTCATGGCAATCACTCACACTCATGCAAGTATGCTAAAGCACTAAAAACTCACCTAGTACTCCAAGCCAAGAAGATATGAGTTAGAAAAATATGCATGTTTCCTAACTATACAAGATGTCTAATACAACGCATGCAATTAATAGGCTCGGCTACTAATATGGTATATGAAGCAATTTGATAACATGCGGTTAAACACGTATTCAAAGAAGTAATTGTAATGACAATGCAGTTAGAATAATGCGCCGAGCCTCGGTGCATGCAATGCGAATGAATGGATGCAAGCATAAGGTATGCTAATTGAAATATATCCCTAATCTAACCATCATAAGCGATTAACTAAAAAGGAGAAAGATGTGGGGTTGGAAAACATGCACATTATTACATCACGATCTCACGAAGGAGAGTCCGAATAAATAAACTAAGCTAATTAACTGAGTTAAGCTAATTAAACTAAATATTATAAAAGTGAACGAATAACTAGATAAACTATTTAACTAATTATTACAACACTTTGAATTAACTAACTAGTAAGCTAATTAAATCATATCACAAGTGCAGATAAGCTAAGTAATTAAAGTATTTAATTACTCTGCCACTACTCCGCCTCGGGACATGAAAGATATGCATGCGCATGCTCAGATATCACCCAAAAAGATGTTGCAACAGAGGACAAACAGAGCAAAAAGAAGGCATTCTCACAGATTGTTTGCATAACTCGCCCCTCTTTTTCATGAACAAATCCAAGGAAATGTGAACTTAAGCCACAAACCATCAATTCAAGCAATTTCATTGCATGATGGCTTGTGACCTAAGAGGTGCAAGTTCAATAAATGCAAAACGAGACACAAAAGACCATCACCCTATCATGCATGATTAAGGGCAATGGAGACCTAGGAAACTTGACACATTTCATCACTTTGAGTATGAAATGTCCCAATTCTCCTTGTGTTCAATTAACGTCCGATTGAACACATGCAACACAAACAAATGCTTACCTTGCACAATTTTACTTGCCACTTTTATTTACTCATTTTAATTACCGACCTTTACTTAGTCAATTAAGTCCATTGGTGAGAGTCTTCTAAAGTGAAAGAAGTGTCAACCATGGGGTGGTTTAAGGCACGAGAGAAGTTTCATGCCGTTGGTAATGAACCCCTCAAAAGAGGATTAAACCATTAAAGTATGGACCTCAATCTCAAGCTCAAAGAATCCCAAGTTTGAAACAACCCTCAAGCAAATTAAAAAGTCAAGAAATGAGGGAGGTTGTAGAGCTTATAAGTGCTGAAATGAAGTACAAAAACAATACCAAAGCATGCAATCAACTCAAAGAAGAGGTGCCTAATGGCCTAAAATACCATTCTTGTGAGGACCTTTACACTACAACCATGCATAACAAGACTCAACTGACCCAAACAACCCAAAACAGAGCTAAAGCAGTCTAAAACAAAGGCAAAAACATGCTGGAATAAAGCTACAAACAACTAGAAAATCATGCTAACATATTGAATTAACTAGGCTAGCAAACAAGACACAAGGAGGGGAGGCTAACCCCTCTAATTTTGGACTTCAAAACATGTTTTTTGCCACTGAAAATACTCTGAAATTCAGTCATTAAAGGCCCAAAAAAGGTTGGTTTGAAAGTGGGAAACAAATATGCAAAAGCCTTAGAAGTAAAGAATAAAGAAGGGTGAGACACCCCCCCTAACCTTAAATGGATTAAAACACCAATTTCAGCCCATGAAAACAGAGGTTTTTACAGCTCAAAAATGGCCCAAAAACAGTGGGAAAAGATAGAGAACAAGTGTACTAAAACAAGTTAAAAGGCAAGTGTTATACCTCTTGAAGCCAAGCACAACTTTAGACACAAATACAAGTCAAAACCACCTTCAAGAGCTCCAACAAGACCTTAAAGGACCTCAGCTCAAAGGTAATCAATTTTGGTTAAGGATGTGTATGAAAAAGAGTGATATAACTTGGCAAGTGTGCACAAAATTGCAAGAGAAAGAGAAATCTAGAGAGAGAGAGAATTTTTGAGTTTGAAATCTTCTAACCTCAAAACATGAGAGAGGGGGTCCCTATATATAGAAAACATGAAATCTATACAAGGAGATCCAGCCCTCCACGTGTGGACAGATGTAAGCAACTGTGCAAACAGCTGGCACAACTGGCATAAAATATCTACAGAAAACACTGGTGGCCGGCCATCAGTGATGGCCAGTGTAGACACCCTATTTTTGACCGCCCTTAAGACTTGGGCGCTACTGATGGTTTGCTCGATGATGAAAGGTGTGCAGGGCAAAGGTTCAATTTCTTCGGCAAGGAGAGAGACAAATCTCAACTTCACACCCCATTTTGGACCAAAGCTATTTTGAATGGTTTTTAGACCTTAAAACCCTCTCTTTCAAAACATTTTTGAAATAAAGTTCCTACGATGTTCCGACGCTCGCATTTTGTTAAATGTTGCGTTTTTCGGCAAACCAAGCGAGGACAAAGTGGAAATGAATGAAAGAGAGATGAACTCTTTGAAAAATCTTTCAAAACACCTTGTTTAGGGGTTTGGAGTTGAATAAAAGAGGAGAGGAGAGAAGAAACCCAGTTGGGGAAGGAGTTGGGCGTGAACCGTTAAGAGAGAGACGAGAAGTCCTCGCCAAATCAGGCCTATCCTTTTGAATACTTGGATTTCAGCTATGAGGCCACCACCGTTGGAAATCTTACTTCCGGGGCTTCAATTTTCATTCAAGAATCTCCTCGAGCCGAGTCCGGATGGGAAAGATATAGTTGTTGGAAGTTGGCCATCAATTCGGTTGGACCGAAACTGAGCAGTCTTCACTAAAAGAGGGATATCTCTTAGCACACATGGAATTTTGAGGTGAGGCTGCCAAATTTGGAAAGAAGACTTCCGGGGCTTCATTTTGGACACAAGAATGACCTAAAAAGGCATCCAGATGAAGGATTTAGGCTTTCTTCAAAACAGGGACTAGGGCTGATTTTTGATTCTGGCCTCTATGGAAGTGTGCCGGCCATTAATGGCCAATGCCGGCCCAATGCCGGCCAAAAATGACCCCTGCCGGCCATCAATGAGCCACTGCCTACCATCACTGATGGCCGGCAGCACCCCTTTTTCAGCTGGTTTCCGGGAAGATCTTTTGTACCAGCTGGATTCCTCATATCTGCCCTCCATACACGTGTATGGAGGGATGCAGCTCTTGCCAAGCTTGTTCAAGAAGCTTTAGCTTTGCATTCCTCTATATAAGCAAGGGGCTCCTTCATTTCAGAGGGGTTCTAAGTTTTGGAGAGAAAAAAAGGTTGTCTCTCTCTATATTGTGTGTATTTTGTGCCTTAGAGTTGGATTTCTTTGCACTTTTGCACTACAACACCTAGGTATACACCCCCATCCTCCATTCCAGCACCTTGGAAGCCATTTGAGGAGGTTGGAAGCTCAGAATCTTGGACCAAAACCTGCTGGTTTACTGCTCTTCAAAGGTAAGTCTTCATATCCCTTACACTTGCACTTTCTTTGTTCATTGGCTAGCCTTACTTGCAAGCATTTTTGGACTTTTTCATGAACTGAAGTTAGTCATATTTTGAGCTCCTTTTCATTTTTGATCAAGGACTCTTTGCTGTTTGAGGCCCCCTCCTACCACTTGTCTCTTTATCCCTCTTTTAGGCCTTTTTCTTGTATGATAGTTTGGCCTTATTTGTGATCATTTTCGTGGCTTGATGTAAACTGTAAAGTGCCTTATTTTGAGCCCTTATTAAACTTTGTTGAAGGGTTCTTCACCATTTGGGGGCCAGCTGCTGTCGATTGTCTCTATTCTCACTTTTAGGGCCATTTTTGCATGATAGATTAGCCCTATTGTACTCATTTTTGAGACTTGTTATAAATTGGAAAAAGGCTTGTTTTGACATCATATTCATGTTTTATTAAGGTTCCATTTTTGTTTGAGGTCATATGCTATCTTGTATGCTTGGTTGCCTCCCATTTTGAGCCTTATATCCTAGCCTTTGTTGCATGCTTGGTTTGGCCTTCTAGCCACTGAAATCCAATGGATTTTCAGTGGCTTGGCCACTATTTTGAGCTTCCAAATCAGAGTGGGGTGACCCCTTCTCTCCTTGACTTGTTTGGTAGTCATTTTGGCCTTCCAAAGAGACCCCATCTTGCATGCTTTGAAGTCACTTTCTAGGGTCAATTTGTTGGGTTTTGGGACTACCATATTTGATTTTCAGAGTTGATTTGGGGCTGCCACATTTCCATCTTGTATGTGCCTAGTAACTCCTTGCATGGCCCTCTAAAGCAACTCATCATTTTTGCATGTCATGGTTGCATATTAGTGGTTATTTGGGGCTATTTTCATGTGATTTATTCACTGATTTTTGATGGTTTGGTCAGATTCCATGTGCATCATGTACTTGCCTTGTAAACCATGTTTACTAGTCAAAATTGCATGCTAATTTAAGCCATCTTGCTAGCACTTTTTGGCCTTGCTTTAAACTGGAAAAGTCCATGTTTTGGGACTGCCTTGACTCTGTATTCATACTTCATGTTCAAATAATGCATGCTTTGTATAGCTGTAAGTCATTCCATGTGCCTAGTTTTAAGTTTCGGGTCTCACCTCATGCATCGGGTGCCGTGTTTTCATGATTCGGGGCTGTTTAGTATCATATTTCAGTGCTGAAATTTGCTTGTCTGCATACCATGTTCCATGCCTTACCATGCTTTGGTAGAGTGGCATTCGTGCCTTAGGTTCGGTCCTCAGTTTGCGTGCATGCGTGCACGCATCTCGAGAGTCTCATTTTCATCTAATGGCTACTTATGTGAGTGTGGCTGAGGTCCACTCGTGTTGGTGTAAGTCCATTGTGCATTGTGTATGCTAGGTTATATGTTAGCGCATCGTGTATGCCATGTTACCTCGTGCATCGTGTATGCCATTCCCTAGCATTGTGCATGTTAGGTTGTATTAGTTGCATTCATGCATGTCATGCATATCGCATTGTGCTTGGGGTAGGAGTTAGCCCGAGCACGGGAAACGAGGGACGTTTCGTACTTTGAGTGACGAAACGTGTCCCAATTCCCAGTCACCGACACTCCGGATTATCCATGATGGAGTCCCGGTCTTGTTGTGTTTATACGTGCATTCATTTCATATTGAGTAGTGCAATTCGACTCTTCGGCCATCATGCATCGAGATGCGTGATTGGTGGCACGAGGATCGAGGACTACACTCCCTGAAGAGTAGTCGTGCATATATATGTGAAAATACTTTGCCATGCCCCTTTGTTGCTCTCTGTTGCAGCAAATCAGGAATCAGCAGCCTTTCGGAGCTTGGCACGCATTTCAAGAACAACTGCAAACAGAGGCCAATTGGGTCATCGCAGTGGATTTCTGCGCAAGGCAACTCAAAACATGCATCATCCATCATCCGGAGCAGAGTCAAGGCAGTCCCTAGCTTGCATGCTAGTTTATTGCTTTCCTAGAATTAATTTGTTAATTAATTAGGATTTTTGTATTTATTCGGACTGTAATAATTTATTCGGGACTGTATTATTTATTCGGACCCTCTGAGCGAGGGCACAACTGTAATAAGTATGCGTGTGTGTGATGTATGTCTTCCAACCCCACGTCTTTCTCCCTTTTATTTACCAGCTTACGATGGTTAGATTAGAGCATGTTTCAATTAGCATACAGTATGATAGCATGCTTGCATTCATTCATCTGTCTTGCATGCACCGGGCTCGGCGCATCATACTAACTGCATTTGTATTTCAATTCCGAGTTGAATACATATTAGTTGTAGCATTCCATATGCCATGTTTAGAATAGCCGAGCCTGCTATAGTTGCATTTTTGCATGTGTTGCATTAGGCATTTCTGTATAGTTAGGATCATGCATGATTTCTAATTAGCTTCTGTTTTGGCTTGGAGTACTCGGTAAGTTTTTATGTTTTAGCATCCTTGCATGTGTGTGAGTGACCGCCATGATAGCATGCTTACCATGAGGCTACATGCTTATGTGATATAACTGCCTGAATGCCTGTGGGTGAAGGTTGGGTTATTTGGATTGGAACAATGCATTGACTGTGAGTTTTAAACCCACTAGATAGTGGCAAAACCATCTTTTCTAAGCCCACCCGAGGGTGGCAAAATCTGCATTTTAAGCCTACCTTGCGAGTAGCAAACCACTTTCAAAAACAAACATGAAATGTTTCGTTCCAATTCAGGCGATCCAATCTATACTTGTATGCTGTGCGCATCACATAGTAAATCTAGGCTAATAACCGGAATAAGAACGCATAATGTTTTCAAAACTAGATATCATGGTTAGTAAGAGGCCGATCTTGATCGGGCGAGCGGGGTGCTCACGAAGTGACCTTCCCCAATCGTACCCAAGTTCCTAAGCCGAGGCAACTTTGGTGATGACGGACACATGGCCTTAGGCAAACAAGTCAGGGTTTCCTAAATTTCCCCAAATAAAATATTTAGGTGGCGACTCTGTATCTGGTAAAGCAGTCTATGTTTGGCACTTTTTCAAAAAAATCTGTTTCCAAAACGATTTGTCGAATTTGGACTCTTTGATGATTCATCGGTCTTGCATTATACTCTGCAAGATTAGATATGGGACCGTGACATTGAGTCCTGAACTGTAGTGAGCCCAAAATCGAACAAAACGGGACTCACCCTCCCGGGGCGTTCGGGGACATCTACAGCCAGCAAGGCATCATTGATAGTGGGCAAGGCACATCAATGGCCGGTAGACAAGAAGTGCTGGCCAGCAGCCTACATGGATGGCCGACAGACCACCAGAGATTGCAGGATGGACAGACCAAGGCATGGTCCAAAAATGAGACAAAATGGGTGTAGGGTTTGAAAGGCTCAAAGCTGTGGCGTTCCACTGAGGACTTCGAGTGCTCGGCGAGCGAACAAACTCGTCATCGGATATACCTGCAAAAAACATCCAAGTCTTGAAGGGCCGTCAAAAATGGGGTGTCTACACTAGTTTATTCATTCGGACCCTCCTACGTGAGGGCGCAATGTTGTAATAATGTGTATGTCTTCCAACCCCACGTCTTTCTCTCTTTTATTTACCTGATTATGATGGTTAGATTAAGGCATCATGTTTTGTTTAGCATTCTCCATATTTTCATCCACTTGTATTGCACGCACTGAGGCTCGGTTCATCATTCTAACTTACATTGTTAGTTAAACATTCTTTGAATATGTGCTTAGACCGCATGCTATTTAATTGATTCATATGCTATATTGGTAGCCGAGCTTAATAATTGCATATCACATGTGTTGCATTAGTCATGTTGCATAGTTAAGATCATGCATTTTTCTAACTCTTTCATCTTTTTTAGCTTGGAGTACTAGGTGAGCCTTTACTCGCTTTAGTATATCGCATCCGTGTGATTGTTGCCATGTCTAGCATGCCTGCCGTGAGGCTAAATGCTTAAATGATAAACTATTTAAATGTCTATGGATGAAGGCTAATTGCTTGAATTGGAATAATTTGAGTAATGTTTATATGTGATCACTTTTTCAAGTGGTATATATTCGAAACAATTTTGCAAATGAACATGAGTCAAACAATTTTGCAAATTTAGTCTATACTTATGTGTGTGCGTATCACATAGTCATGCTAGCCTAATAAATCGGAACAAGAGCATATAATATAGATAAGATTTATATCATGATTAGTAGAAGCGATCTTTGATTGAGCGAGCGGGAGTGCTCAATTAATGACCTTCCCCTCTCGTACCTAAGTTCCCGAGCCGAAACAATCTTGGTGATAACGGACATGTGGCCTTTGGCACGAGTCATGGGTTTCCTAAATTTCCTAAAAATATTTAGGTGGCGACTCCGTATTTGGCAAAGTAGTCCATTTTTTCCAATTTGATTCAAAATCAATTTTCCAAAAGATTTGTTGGATTTAGACTCTTTGGTGTTTATCTATTTCACATTGCACTTGTGGAATCAGATTCAGAACCGTAGGAGTCTGATACTCTAGGGCTTATTCGTCTTCCGAGATGAGCATGAAAAGTCGAGCTACCACAGTGAAGTATAAAAAAATACCTGACAAAAATGGTCTTCATTAGGGTTGATCTTCTTCGTGTTCTTTGGATGGTCTTCATTAGGGTTTCAGGTTTAGATCATCACTAACAAAAAGGGAACGTTGGAGAACATATAGCA
This sequence comes from Camellia granthamiana, assembly GCA_036172215.1. Lineage (NCBI taxonomy): Eukaryota > Viridiplantae > Streptophyta > Magnoliopsida > Ericales > Theaceae > Camellia > Camellia granthamiana. The sequence continues at coordinate 84,159,335 of CM069910.1, forward strand.
ATTCTACTTTAGACCCGACCCATTTGATATTCTGGATTTGAGTTTTATTATCTTATACGATTGTTCATGTCTTATTTCTCCTTATTCCTCATTGAGTTTGATTATTGGAATGTCTTAGTTGTGTTTAAAACAAGTCAGAAGTTAGTTTTTCAAAGTGGTTCTTGCCCAGATTTTGGCTTCTTCGCTCGAGAGACACTTCTTGCGCTTGAGCAGTCATTGTGAACTCCCAGTACTTTTGCAGGTCTGCAGAGATACTGGGAGATGGTATTCTTCGCTCGAGCGGTCTTTCTTGCACTCGAGTGGTGTTCTTGAGCTTGAGCAATGGTCCTTTGTCTATAAAACTTCCGGAAGTTTGTATTCTTCGCTCGAATAGTAAACTTATTAGCTCGAGCGGTCTCACTTATTGTGTCTGGTCGCTTGAGCGACACTTCTTGCGCTTGAGCGGTCTACGTATATCAGATCGTAAAGTCACCTTTTTAAGTCACATTTTTGTCTCTAAACATTTCAAAATCGTATTTTCTTTCACTGTCTCTCTAAAACTCACCTTCTCTCTACAAATACACCTAGATCCATTGATTTCTTCACTCGTGTCCCTTCGATAAAAAGGTAAAGCACAACGCGGGCTTCGTTCTAATCAGAGTAAAGTTGGATTTCAGCTTCGTTGTGGTTCCTTCTCTCTCTCCTTGGTTTTCTAGCTTTGAGGTAGGGATTCTCCATACTTTCTTATGATTTTTAACTTAGTTATTTGCCATTTCAAAAACAATATTGTGATTTGGAGATTTTTGGACAAATCTAGGGTTTAGGGTTAAAAATAAAAAAAAGAGGAGTTTTCAAGTGGGTTCTTGAAAATGGTTGTGGGATTGGAAATGAGGTTGAGTTATGATAAATGGTTGGTCTTTATACTTGGAATTGATATTGGAAGAAAAGAGGGTTATGCCCTAAATATCTCGAATGTTGATTTTGTATAAATAAATTGAATCAATGTTAGAAATGTGAAATTGGATTGATATTTATGAGGATGGTGGAGTTGGGTATGTATTACCGCTCACATCTTGGAATTTGGAAAGTCTATCTTTAAGAAAGTTATTTATCTGTTTAGAGATATTTATTTTGGGCTATCGGTAGAGGATAGCTATGTGTAGCTCAACTTTTTCCGCTCCTTTCGGAAGACGAATAAGCCCTACAATATCGGACTCCCACGATTCTGAATCTAATCTCACAAGTGTAATGTGAAATAGATAAACAGCAAAGAGTCCAAAGTCAAAAAATCTTTTGGAAAATCAATTTTGAATCAAAATGCCAAAAATGGACTGCTTTGCTAGATACAGAGTTGCCACTTAAATAATTTTGGAAAATTTAGGAAACCCATGGCTCATGCCAAAGGCCACGTGTCCGTCATCACCAAGATTGTCTGGGCTTGGGAACTTAGGTACGAGAGGGGAAAGTCATGAATTGAGCACCCCCGTTCGCCTGATCAAAAGATTGGCCTTTACTAATCATGATGTGAATCTTATTTACATTATATGCTCTTGTTCCAGTTTATTAAGCTAACTTTACTATGTGTTGCGCACACACACAAGTATAGACTAATTTGTGAGAATTGAAACACTTTGATTCATGTTTGTTTTTTAAAATTGTTTCGAATATGTACCACTTGAAAAAGTAATCGCATATGAACATTACTCAAATTATTCCAATTCAAGCAATTAGCCTTCATCCACAGGCATTCAAGCAGTTTATCAATTAAGCATTTAGCCTCATGGTGAATATGCTAAACATGGCAATAACCACATTCGTGCAATATGCTAAAACACAAAAATGCTCACCTAGTACTCCGAGGTGAGCCAAAAGAAACAAAAGAGTTACAAAAATACATGATCCTAACTATGTAATATGACTAATGCAATACATGCAATATGCAATTACTAGGCTTGGCTACTAATATGGCATATGAATCAATTTGAAAGCATGCAGTCTAAGCACGTATTCCAAGAATGTTAAACTAACAATGCAAGTTAGAATGATGAGCCGAGCTCCATGTATGCAAGACAAGTGGATGCGAACATGGAATATGCTAAACAAAACATGATGCCCTAATCTAACCATCATAACTAGGTAAATAAAAGGGAGAAAGACGTGGGGTTGAAAGGCATACACATTGTTACAATTGCTTGCCCTCGCGTAGGAGGGTCCAAATAAGCTAACTAGCTAAACTAATTAACTAGCTATTACAAAACAAATTAACTAATTAGGCTAGCTAGTTATTACAACATCACAACTAATTAACTATTCTAGTTAATTATTACAAATTGGAACTAACTAATTAATTAGACTAATTAATTAAAAATTCTAATTTAGCTAACTAATTAATTACAACATGAAATAAAATAACTAAATTAACTAGTTAGCCCTAGGAAGCGAGGGATGCTCATGCATGCACGGATTTCCACTCGAGAAGCACATTGTTTTGCTGCCAGAATGCTTCTGTTACACAGTAGAACATCTTTCACCTTAGCCACTACTTTGTTTTGTTCCAAAAACACTGCTGCTCAATTTTACAAAAGTGGCCAACAGGCCAAAAATGGTGGCCTGCCGGCCACAAATGGTAGTCTGCCATCCAGAAATAGTAACCTTCCAGCCATTAATGCTTGGTTCCTCCTGCTATAACAGAAGGCATACAGAGCACACACAGGATATTCTCAAGGCATGTTTGTACACCTTACCCCCCCTTATCATCAAAACAGCTCAAAGGAGTGGCAAGCTCAATTCACAAGCCATCAATCGATGTAATTTTATTGCATGATGGCCTATGAACCAAGGTGTACTAGTTCAATAAATGCAACAACTAAAGACTCTCAAACCTCCTCCCTATCATGGATTGATCAAGGGAAGTGGTTGACATTGACTCTTGAACCGTTTACATCACTAATAAGTATGAAACGATTCAAGACTCAAGGGTTCAATTAATATCCGATTGAACCCTAAGTTATTATCTTGCATCATTTTTAGTCCTCATTTTGTTACTCCATTTTAATTACTAACCATTCCTTAGTCAATCAAGTCTAAGAGTGAGCATTAAGTCCTCTAATGGAAAGGAGTACCAAACCAAGAGTTGTTTTAGGCATAAGAGAAGTGTCATGCCGTTGGTAATGAACCCCCAAATGGATTAAACCATTAAGTACAATACCTCAATCTCATGCTTAAACAAACAAGTAGCTTGAAACAACTTTCAAAGCAAATAAAAAGCCAAGAAAGGAGGAAGGTTGCAGAGGTGATTAGGTATGAATACAAGCATGGAAAACAAGAAATAAATACTATCAACTCAAACAGGTTGGTGGCTAAGGCCTAAACCACCAAACCTATGAGGACAATTATACTACAGGCATGCAATACAAAGCTGAAATGCCATGAACAACCAAAAATAGTCATAAAATAGTGCTAAATCAGTTCTAAAACATGCTAGAATTAAGACAAAAATAGCTAGAACAATAAGCTAAAACATGAAGCATGTTAAGCTAGTAAACAAGCACAAGGAGGGGAGGCTACCCCCTCCATTTTTGGGACTTCAAAACATGTTTTTAGCCACTAAAAAAGCTCTGAGATTTAGTACTAAAAAGCTCAAAAAATGTTGACAACAAGGTAGGAAACACAAGGGTAAAGGCCTAAGAAAGCTAGGTGGAAAGAATTGTGAGCCACCCATCCACCCTTATTGGCCTTAAACCACAAGTTTTAGCCCAAAATTTCAGAGTATAAACAGCCCAAAAACAGTAGGCAAAATAGCAATTAAAGAAAAACAATAAATCAAGACTTATACCTCTTGAAGAGGAGAACACTTTCCAAGCAACAAATCAACACTTACACACCCTCAAGAGCTCAAAGTAAGCTCAGAAGTGCCTCAACTCCAATACCACAAGGTTTGGTTTAGAGTGTACAGGCAATAGTTTAGAAATTTGCAAGAAAGAGAGAGAATTGTAGAGAGAGAGAGAGATTTACTCCAAAATGTTCAACCCTCAAAAATGGAAAGGGAGGTCTCCTATATATAGAAAAACATCAAACTTCCTCAGAAATATCCATACATGCACATGTAGGCAGATGCAAGCATCAGTGGAAACAGTTGGCACAACTGGTATAAATATCTGCCAAAACACACTTATGGCCGGCAGCCAATAAAAGTGGCTGGCAGCCCACAAAAAGGAGCCGGCAGGTCCCAGGATTTTTAGGCTTGAAAAACTAGGGTTTTGGTCCAAAACAAGGCAAGAGGTGTATATGGTTTGAAGACTCAAAGCTTGTGGCATTCTGCTAAGAACTTCAAGCACTTGACAAACATATACACATTCATCATTGGGTCCGCAAGCGATGGCGTCCAAGTCGTAAGGGCGGTCAAAAATGGGGTGTCTACACTATGATTGTTGTAAAAATTGCATGAGAATGAGGAAAATTGAAACTATTTTCTCATCCATGGCATTGAGCATTATTGCATATTTACAACATTGAAAATGTGCATTGTTTAGAGAAAAAAATGGTGTGAATCTGGGAAGTAATTGTTGTTTCGTTGAAATAAGTTGCATGTGTGTCCATGGTGAAAGTCCTAAAAACCGCACGTTTACATGGGTGCTGATCTCGCGGATAGAATTTCTGTGAAATGGCAATAGTAGTGCTTGTATAGTCTACGTTTACATGGGTGCCGGTCTATAGTTTCCTACGGATGAAATTTTCGTGAATGGTTGTATTTGTTTTGACATTCCCAGAGATTGTGATTTACTGCCATGTTTTCTATTGTAAAGGAAATGGTTTCATAATTGTGATAAGCCTAGCATTGTATGGTTTTGGGAAAGTGATATAAAATGTTTTGGCATGAGCATTGCATATGCATATCACCTTATATCTTTGTTAAGATTCATAAACTGTGTTGTAATATCTCTAATGGGCTTTGGCTCACTCTATGTGGGAAAATCATTTTTCAAGTGTTGATAATATGCCTTCACCAAGGCAATAGCTTGGGAGGACTCGAAGCTTAAGGTTTCTTTTTGTGTATTGTTGTATTTATTTTGTACAAGCCAAGGGCTTTAACTATATTGGATTTAAATCCATTTTGTTGTAACCAAGCCTAGTCTTGGAAAATTGTAAGCTTTTTGGGCATTTACTACTTGTTTAACCTTTATCTCAAATCTTTAACTTGTAATGCATGCTATAGATTCAGTGTTAGAACTTGTGAATGTATAACTGCATGTGCTACTTTTGTATCAAGGAACATATGAATTGAAAAGGATAATGTATTCAGAATAGTACTATTATTCGTTAATATTGTGGCTAGTTTTAGTGTAATTATTTTGGGACATTACAACTTAGTTTCAGAGCGTACCAAGTTTGAATACTTTGGGTACATGGAGAGTGGTTCTTACCACAATAAGTTTATCTCGCTTGATAGAGACATTTAGATATATGGTATGCTATGTGATAACATGTTTATGTGGTTGAATGGGTATGGAATTTAATTTCTAAGATGTTGATTAAGTCTACGAGTTTTTAGAAGTACTGTTAGAAAAGCACTTAATCACTACGAGACAATCATTATCTAGAAAGGAAATTTGTATGTGTTTATATAATTATATGCTTATGTGGAGTGAATTAATTGTTGTCCATTGTATTAGGACACTAGTGAGTTAACTTTGGCACATTTGTAAATGTGCTAGTCTCTTGTGTTACCTTTATTAGGCTGTCAAGATGTAGACGTGGTGGGTAGTAGCTATGGCAGGCCTAGACGGCAGGAGGTGTCGTTACAGAATGAAATTTCAGCACAGGAGGAAGGGGTTGGTCAAGCCAATGTGGCTGAACCGGTTGGTCAGTAGGCCATTGGCGCTTTGGCCTATGAAATGGTAGTATCTTTGCGGGAATCCATGGACATTGTTGAGAGTGATGTGGTCCGAGTTGAGTTGGCGAGGGTAGTTTATGAATACCTGAACATCTTTCCTAAGGATCTCACTAGTTTACCACCTCACTATAAGATAGAGTTCTCTATTGATTTAGTGCCTGGTATGACACCGATTTCTATGGCACCGTATAGATTTACACCAGCTGAGTTGAGTGAGTTGAAGGTTCAACTCCAGGAGTTGTTAGATAAGGGTTTATTTGCCTTAGTACTTCGCCTTGGGGAGCACCGGCTCTCTTTGCCAAGAAGAATGATGGTACATTGTGACTTTGTATTGATTATCAGAAATTGAACTGAGTAATTGTTAAGAACAAGTATTTAATGCCTCGTATAGATGATTTGTTTGGCCAGTTGAAGAGGTCTTGTTGTTTTTCTAATATAGACTTGAGTTCGAGTTATCACCAATTGAGAGTGAATGAGGAAAATATCCAGAAAATGGCATTTCGTACACGGTATGGCCATTATGAGTTCCTAGTGATACCTTTTGAGTTAATCAATGCACTGACTTTGTTTATGGATTTGATGAATCAAATCTTTCGTCAGTTCCTAGATCGTTTTGTGGTTGTCTTCATTGATGACATTTTGATTTACTCACTCTCTGAGAAGGAGTATGAGGAACATTTGCGAGTTGTGCTTGAGTTTCTTAGAGCCCACAAATTGTATGCTAAGTTCGGGAAGTAGGAGTTCTGGTTGAAAGAAGTGAAGTTCTTAGGCCATGTGGTATCCGGAGAAGAAGTGATTGTAGATTTATCTAAAATAGAAGCAATGCAAGATTGGGAACAACCTAAGAATGCCTTTGAGATTCGTAGTTTCTTAGGGTTGGCCAGGTACTACCGTCAGTTTGTGAAGGATTTCTCTAGGTTAGCCTTATCGTTGACCAGACTGACAAGGAAGGGAATTAAGTTTGTATGGAGTGAGACTTATGAGAAGTCATTCCAAGAACTTAAAGTTAGACTTACCACTGCTCTAGTATTGATTATTTTGGAGAGGGGTTTCAGCTATTCAGTGTATTGTAATGCGTTTCAGGAAGGTTTGGGTTATATCTTAATGCAAGAGGGAAGGGTAGTAGCATATGGCTCACGTCAGTTGAAAACACATGAGAGAAATTATCCTACTCATGACCTAGAGTTAGCGACGGTAATTTTTGCCTTGAAGATTTGGAGACATTACTTATATGGTGAGAGGTTTGAGATATTCTCCGATTATAAGAGTTTAAAGTACCTATTTTCGCAAAAAGATCTGAATTTAAGGTAAAAGAGGTGGATGGAGTTTATGGAGGACTATGATTTTGAGTTGCACTATCATCCGGGGAAAGCCAATGTAGTGGCCGATGCCTTGAGTAGAAAGTCCATTAGTAGTGTAGCAAGTATTGTCATCCGGGAATGGAAAATGTTGGGTGCTATTGGCGAGTTCGATTTGTATATTGGCGAGTCCGTTGAGTCAGTTACCTTGCTTACTATAGTTGCACAACCTACACTTGTGAGCCGAGTTATAGAAGCACAGAGGGGTGATCATGAGGTAAAAACCCTCCAGGAGAAGATCTCTAGTAGGAAGGTAGAGAAGGGCTTGAACGTGTTTTCTGACTCGAGTGTTAGATACCTCAATTGTCTTTTCGTACCGGAGTTTTGTAGAGAGGAGGTACTCTGAGAGTTTCACCATTTGCGCCTTGCAGTACATCCAGGAGGCACAAAGATGTATCACGACCTTAGTTGTCAGTTTTGGTGGAAGGAGATGAAGAGGGACGTATCCTTGTTTGTATCAAGGTGCCTTACTTGTCAACAAGTGAAGGCCGAGCATCAAAGGCCAGCGGGTTTGTTGCAACCCTTGTCTATAGCTGAGTGGAAGTGGGGAGCATGTCACGATGGATTTTGTTGTGGGTCTTCCAAGGACTCAACGGGGTAATGATGCTATTTGGGTGATAGTTGATCGGTTAACTAAGTCAATGGACTTTGTACCTATGCGCACGAGTGACTCGGTAGATTTTCTTACTGACCTTTATGTTAGGGACATTGTTCGACTTCATAGGGTCCCTATGACTATTGTTTCGGATAGAGATCCGCGTTTCACAGCTCGGTTGTAGCAGAGCTTATAGAATGCCTTGGGCACTAGGTTGACTTTTAGCACAGCTTATCATCCTCAAACTGACAGGCAGTCAGAGCATACCATTCAGATCCTTGAAGATATGCTTCAGGGTTGTGTTCTTGACTTTAAGGGTTCGTGGGAAAGGCATTTTCCCTTAGTGGAGTTTGTCTATAACAATAGCTTTCAAACGAGCATTGGCATGGCACCTTTTGAGGCCTTCTATTGCCGACCGTGTAGATCTCCTGTGTGTTAGGCCGAGGTGGGTAATGCACCTGTCATAGGCTTGGAGTTAGTCCGAAAAATGAAAGAGAAGGTTGCACTTATTCATAAGAGATTGGTTACGGCTCAGAGTCGCCAAAAGAGCTATGCCGACTGTAGGAGAAGACCGTTGTCTTTTGAGGTAGCGGATCATGTCTTCTTGAAGATATCACCTAGAAGGGATTTGATGAGGTTTAGGAAGAGCGAGAAGTTGTCTCCTAGATTTATTAGGCCCTTTGAAATCCTAGAGTAGATTTAGGAGGTAACTTATCGTTTGACCTTGCCGCCATAGCTTTCTGGGGTTCAGAACGTGTTTCACATCTGTATGCTCCGGAAGTATGAGTCAGATCTATCGCACGTGTTGGATTGGACTGAGTTAGAGGTTGATGAGGATTCCTCATATGAGGAGAGACCAGTTAGAGTTTTAGATACTCAAGACCAAGTCTTGCGTGGCAAGACAATTCCTTTGGTAAAGGTGTTGTGTAGACACCACAAGATTGAATAAGCAACTTGGGAGCGTGATTTGGAAGTCCGTGAGAAGTATCCGGACCTATTTGTTAATGTTTGAAAATGTATTAAAATTTTGTTATGTTAATGTAATATAAACATTGTATATGTTTTGGAAATGTGAATTGTATATTCAGAAATGAGCACATGTTTATCATAGTGATGAGAATGAATGACCGGTGGGTGGGTCATGGTGATGAATTTGATTTACAATTATTGTTGCAATTGGCTTAAACATGGTTTTGTTGTTTGATTCAAATTTCGGGGACGAAATTCCATAAGGAGGGGAGGTTATAGTGATTCTAGTTTAGACCCAACCCATTTGATATTCTAGATTCGAGTTTTATTATCTTATACGATTATTCATGTCTTATTTCTCCTTATTCCTCATTGAGTTTGATTATTAGAGTGTCTTAGTTGTGTTTGGAATAGGTCGGAAGTTACTTTTTCAAAATGGTTCTTGTCCAAATTTTAACTTCTTCGCTCGAGCGACACTTCTTGCGCTCAAGTGGTCATTGTGAACTCCCAGCACTTTTCCATGTCTGCAAAGATACTGGGAGATGGTATTCTTCACTCGAGCGGTCTTTCTTGCGCTCGAGTGGTGTTAGCTCGAGCAGTTGTTCTTGAGCTCATGCGATGGTCCTCTGTCTATAAAACTTCTGGGAGTTTGTATTCTTCGCTCGAGCAGCAAACTTATTCACTCGAGCAGTTTACTTATTGTGTTTGGTCACCTGAGTGACACTTCTTATGCTCGATCGGTTTGTGGGTATATCAGAGTGACACTTATATCACTTTTTGCGCTAGATCACGACACGAGCTTCATTATAATCGAAGCAAAGTTGGATTTCGGCTTCATTACGATTTCTTCTTTCTCTCCTTGGTTTTCTACCTTTGAGGTAGGGATTTTCCACACTTTCTTATGATTTTTAACTTAGTTATTTGCTATTTCAAAAACAATATTGTGATTTAGGAATTTTTGGACAAATCTAGGGTTTTAGGTTAAAAATCAAAAAAGAAGAGTTTTCAAGTGGGTTCTTGAAAATGGTTATAGGATTGGAAATGAGGTTGAGTTATGATAAATGGTTGGTCTTTATACTTGGAATTGATTTTGGAAGAAAATGGGGTTGTGCCCTAAATATCTCAAATGTTTATTTTGTATAAATAAATGGAATTGATGTCAGAAATGCGAAATTGGATTAATATTGATGAGGATGGTGGAGTTGGGTATGTATTACCACTTACATCTTGAAATTTAGAAAATCTATCTTTAAGAAAGTTATTTATCTGTTTAGAGATATATGTTTTGGGCTATCGATGGAGAATAGTTATGATTGTTATAGAAATTGCATGAGAATTAGGAGAATTGAAACTATTTTATCATCCATGGCATTGAGCATTGTTACATATTTACTACATTGAAAATGTGCATTATTTTGAGAAACAGAGGTAAATCGGGAAGTAAGTGTTGTCTCGTTGAAATAAGTTAGCTTGTATGTCTATGGTGAAAGTCCTAAAAATCGCGTGTTTACATGGGTGCCGATCTCGCGAACAAAATTTTTATGAAATGGCAATAGTAGTGCTTGTATAGCCTACGTTTACATGGGTGCCGGTCTATAGTTTCCTATGGATGACATTTCCGTGAAAGGTTGTATTTGTTTTGACATTCCCGGAGATTGTGATTCACTGCTCTATTTTCTATTGTAAAGGAAATGGCTTCATAATTTTGATAAACTTGGCATTGCATGATTTTGGGAAAGTGATATAAAATGTTTTGGAATGAGCATTGCATATGCATATCACCTTATATCTTTGTTAAGATTCATAAACTGTGTTATATTATCTCTACTGGGCTTTAGCTCACCCTATGTGGGAAAACCATTTTCAAGTGTTGATAATATGCCTCCACTGAAGCAATAGCTTGAGAGGACTCGGAGCTAAGGCTTCTTTTTGTATATTGTTGTATTTATTTTGTAAAAGCCAAGGGCTTTAACTGTATTAGATTTAAATTCATTTTGTTTTAACCAAGTATAGTTTTGGAAAGTTGTAAGCCTTTAGGGCATTTACTACTCGTTTAACCTTTATTTCAAATCTTTAACTTGTAACACATGTTATAGATTCCGGATTAGAACTTGTGAATGTATAACTGCATGTGCTATTTTTGTACCAAGGAATCATATGAATTGAAAAGGATAGTGTATTCAGAATAGTACTATTTTATTGTAATTATTTCGAGACGTTACAGAATAGGTTTATAACAGAAGAGGAGATAGGTCGAAGAGGGAGAGAGAGAGGATTATTTTGGTTAGGGTTAGGGTTTCGATCATCGGAGATCAACAGTTTAGGAAAGAGAGAGAGAGATTATAGTGTTTCTGGTTTGGACCTGACCCATTTGATGTTCTGGATTCGAGTGTCATTGTCATATACAGTTATCGCGAAGCTTCTTGCGCTCGAGCTCTCTTTGTGAACCTCCAGTACTTTTGTACGTCTACAAAAATACTGAGAGTTTGTATTCTTCGCTCGAGCGAAACTTCTTGCACTCGTGCGACAACCGCTATCTGCTAAACTATTGGGAGTTTCTATTTTGCACTTGAGCGAAGCTTCTTGCGCTCAAGTGGTAAAACTTATTGTGTCTGGTCACTCGAGCGACACATCTTGCGCTCGAGCAAACTTTATGTATATCAGTTCGTAAACAGGCCATTTTACGTCACTTTTTTATCTCTCTCTCTCTCTCTCTCTCTCTCTCTAAAACATTTCAAAACCCTAAGTTAAGACCCTCTCTCACTAAAACTCATATTCTCTCTACAAACACACCTAGATCTAGTGATTTTTTCACCCTACTCCCTTTGTTAAAAAGGTAGAGCTCACCTAGAGTTTCGTTTTGATCTAAAAAAAGTTGGGTTTCGGCGTGGTTGGAGTCTCTTCACTCTGTTTCTCATCTTCTAAGCTCGAGATAGGGATTCTTTATTCTCTTTTATGATTTTTAACTTAGTTATTTGTCTTTATAAAACAATCTCATGATTTTGGGAGACTTTGGACAAACCTAGGGTTTTGTTTTAAAATCAAAAGAGGGGTTTTTAAATGGATGTATTGAAAATGCTTGCGGGAGTGGAAATGGGGTTGAGTTATGATAAAATTATTGATTTAGATACTCGGGATATGTTTTACAAGAAAATGGGGCTTTGCCCTAAATGTCTCAAATGTTTATTTTGTATAAAAAAATGGAATGAGTGTTAGAAATGTGGAATTGGATGGATATTGTTATGGATGGTGGAGTTAGATATGCATTGTCACTCATCTCTTGAAAAATTGAAGAGTTTATCTTTGTTGATGATTATATATCTGTTTAGAAATATCTATTTTGGGCTATCGATAGAGGATAGCTATGATTGTTGTAGAAATTGCATGTGAATTAAGAGAATTGAAACTATTTTCTTATTTATTTGCATTAGGCATTATCTCATATTCATACATTGGAAATGTTATTGTTTTGGGAATATGGGTGAATCTGAGAAGAGATTATTGTTACATCAAACAAGTTGGCCTTTGTGTCTAGGGTGAAACTCCCAAAAACCGCACGTATACATGGGTGCCGATCCCGTGAACGAAATTTTCATGAAATGGCAATAGTAGTGCTTGTATAGCCTACATTTATATGGGTCCCAGTTTACGGTTTCCTCTGGACGAAATTTTTGAGAAAGGTTATATTGTTTTCAAATTATCAGAGTGTGAATCACCGCCCTAATTTTTTACTGTAATGGAAACGATTTATGAATCAAGATATTAACTTGGCATTGCATAGTTTTAAAAAGAGATATAAATATGTTTTGGGCAAGAACATGGCATATGCATTCACCTAATAGCTTTGTTAACATTCATATATTATGTTGGATTATTTCTACTAGGTTTTGGCTTACCCTATGTGGGAAAAACATTTCAAGTGCTGATGATATGCCTCCACCAAGGCAACAGCTTAGGAGGACTTGGAGTGAGAGGTTCTTTTGTGCATTTACTATTTCCTTTTATTTTGTATAAGCCAAGAGCTTTAACTGTATTAGACTTTAAGTCCACTTTTGTTGTAACCAAGCATCGCCTTGGAAAGATGTAAGCCCTTAGGGCATTCTTATCTGTTTCCTTCCATTCTTTCTTTTAGCTTGCAACATATGCTATAGATTCAGGGTTAGGCATTATGAATATCTATCATACATGTTTCTCTTTGTAAATCACATTGGACTTAATGGAAGATACTTCTCTTATTATTGTTGTCGTAAATGGATATTGTGAATGGATTGCTGTAATTATTTCGGGACGTGACAGAGATCGAAGAGGACGAAGGTGAGAAATAGGGGGTTGTGGTGGAGAAGAGGGTTAGAGAAGAGAGAAGGATCCGAAGGGTTTGAGGGTTGGAGATCGGCAGTAGGTGTGGTGGTGGTTCTGTTGGTTATGGAAGTGGTGGTGATGAAGAAGATAAGACATAAAGAGAGAAAGTGAGTGAGGAACTCTATAATTGATGAGGGCGATGGAGAGAGATGAAGATTGGTTGTGGAGAGGCATTGGAGAGTAGGGATATGCATCAAATCCGAGAACTCGCTTAATCCGTCCGATCTGTACCAACCCGGACTATTACGGACGATTTCGAAGAAAGAAACTATCGGCTGTGGATTTTTTATGTTGATTTTTGCGAGTATACGGTCGGAAATGGATTATTCATATACAAACCGGTCAACCTAATCCGACCGAAGATTTTTATTATTATATAATATTATATAGGTGTCGTTTGGGAAGTGGGTTGGCTTTTTGGCTTTTTGACTTTTTTGGCTATTTTAGCCTGGGCTAAAAAGCTTGGTTTGGAAAGGGCTTTTTGGCTTTTGGCTTTTTTGACTTTTTTTGTGAGAGAAGAGTGTAATGATTATAGGTTAGATGTGATATTTTGTTTGTTGTGGCTAAAATAGCCTATTTTGTCTTTTGTGACTAAAATAACCCCAAACCTATCCAAAACCACTTGCCAAACCATGCCATACTTGTCTTGGAACTACACCTAGTCTTAATCAATCCGACTTTTGACAAGCTGTGTTTCCACTTTCCATAAACAAATGTTTTCTCTCTTCTAAATTCTAAGTTGAACAAAAACGTGAAGAGAGTTTTTAATATATATTATTATACTTGTCTTGGGAATACACATCTGTGCTTTTGCAGATGTATTTTTTTATTTTCCATAGGCATTAATCTCTCTCTCATGAAACCATAAGAAGAACAAAAACGAAGAGTCTCCTCACTCTTCTCTCTCTCTCCCTCTCTCTCTCCTTCCCTCTTCTACTCATCTCTCTTTCTCTCCTCAATGCTTCTCTTTATTTTCCTTCCCTACTTTCTTTAGCTGGTGATGGTGGTAGACAAGGTAGTAAATAACGACGACTATGAGCGATCACAATGGTGGATGTTACAACTGCAATGAGCAATGGTGTGGTGGCATTTGAGCAACGACAGCTTCAATTAGTTATGGCAACAGCAGTGATAATGAGTCCCCATCTCTTTCTCCATTTTTTCCCATTTTCTCTTAACCCTCTCTCTTTCTCATAGATCTATACGTGTATATATATATGATCTTAGTTTTATTTTTCATAATTTTTTCTACCTCTATTAGATGTTCGAAATCGGACCAAACCGAGTTATTTAATTAGGTCGATTTCGAAGTGCAATTCAAATGACAATGAATGACTGGTTTTATAACTTGAATGAGTCGGTTCAGTTGACGGGCTAAGGGTAAACCCGAGCCAAACCGACTCGTGCACACCCCTATTGGAGAGATAAGAGAAACAGAGAGAGAGAGAGAGAGGTAGAGAGAGTAGAGTCGGGAGTAGTTTCTGGAATCAAGAGAGACAGTGATAAAAGAGACAGAGAGAGAGAGAGAGAAGAAACAATCTGGACCATTGAATTGTTTAATCCAACGATGCTCTTTTGTCATTAGAATACACAAATTGAGCAGTGACTTTTTTTTTTTTTCCCTCCAATTGAGAAATGTTTGAAACAGCTGGTTTTTCACGGTTATAATTTAAACGGATAAAAAAAATGGTCATATTTTTACTCCCTATAAAACTAAACAATCAATCTCAATTTGAATACACATTATCTTCAATCTACATAATTTTTTTTGTTTGGTTTTTCACACAATTAGTATGGAAGGTTCATCAAAAACAAAGAGAAGAAAATCATTTACCACTCAAGAAGATGTGGCAATTTGTAGAGTTTGGTGTCACATTACTGAAAACCCAATTGTTGAGAATTCGCAATCTCATACTCATTTTTGGGAAAGAATTTTTAAAATTATTGCTCACTGCAGAATGATCAATCAAGAACACAAGTGTCTATATCATCTCGATGGGGTGTAATCATGAAATGTTACAACAAATTTCGTGGGTGTTTGGCGCAAGCTGAAAATCTACACCTAAGTGGGATGTCTTAATTTGATATAGTAAAATTTCATCTTCATTTATTTTGTTACTCTCTTTTTTTTTTTTTTTTTGTCTCATATAAAAATTAACTAATTAATTAATTTAATATTTTATTGATACAAATGCTTCAAACAAAACTTTTATACCTTCAAGATGAAAACAAACATTTTGCTTTTGAACATTGTTGGTCAATCTTGCAAAACAATATTAGGTAGCAAGATGTATCTCCTACGAACACAGTGAAGTCGAGAATACATACACTGTTTGTTCCTAATTTAGCCCTCGAATCCCCTATGGATAACTACATTTCTCTTGGAGACGACAACATTCCAAGTGTTGGTAACAATCCAACTGTTGGTAATAATCCAATCGGTAAGGATAGTGTCTCTGTAAGGGATAAAAGGCCTACGGGTAGGAAATCTGCAAAAGAATTGCTTTGGAAAAGTGAAGTTGTTCAAGCTAAAGTCCACAAATATAACAATTTGTTAGAGACATTTAACCAGCACTTTGTTGAGAAATAAATGAAAAAGAGATGAAAGAGAATTAAAAAAGATTCAAGTATTGCAGGAGATGAAAAAACTAGAGATTAAAAAGGAAGAACATTTGCAGGAAATGAGAAAACTTAAGATCGAATAGAAAGAATGTTTAATAATGACTACGGACATTTCTCATTTGGACCCTCAGACGAAAGTGTATTATATAATGTGCAAAAATGAGATTTTTGCCAAGTGGTTGGCACATGCCAACAATCCAAATTACTATTTCTCCTACCTCCTGATGAATAATTACGGGAGAACGTATTTTTTAATTTTGCAATGTTATTTATTTTTTAATGTAATTTTTAGTATTTTATATTTAAATTTACAGGTGAATTATATTTAAATTATTTTTGGAAATTTTTCAAAATTTTTTCATTTTTTATATTTGTCTAGTCAGGTATAATATAAATATATAATTTTTTTTTTACAAACAGTTGAAAAAACGTCACAAAAGATTAAAAAAAAAACTTCCTCCGTCCCAAAATATTAGTCCCTTATTCCATTTTTCATTGTCCCAAAATATTAGTCATCTTCAAAAATTAAGTACAAAAATAATATAAATTTCCTATTTTACCCTTCTTTTAAATTAATAAACAATATAAAAAGTACAATTATGACATTGATATTCTCAAAAAATGTACTATCAAAAGGATAATTTTGGAAAATCAACTTTTTTCAAATGCAATAATTGTACTATCAAAAAAAGTTGGATTCCCCAAAAGGGACCATTATTTTGGGACGGAGGGAGTAATAATAAACCAAAAAAAAAATCACTACAAAATCTATATCCAAACAGCACCTACAAACTTGGAGGGAAAGTTGATTGAGATTTACAAAGATAGCATGTGACCATTGGAACACCATTGCTATAATTTGGAAAAATAACACTATTCATTACCAAATCATAACAATGACAATGCTATTTTAGCAAATACCATTGGAGATGTTCTAATGAGTTGTATATTAACC